>JAQGCQ010000222.1:0-17816 GCA_034699945.1 Chamobates pusillus
TTATGTAATATATTTTTGATGTAATATTTGAGTCAAATATTAATACATGGATTTATAAACTAATTTAGAGACGAAGGTCTGCTGTCATTCAAAATTACAGTGACTTTACTTTATTTGAAATTATGAGTCAATTTATGGTGAGATCAACGAAATAATAAAATCTGAGTTTCAGTCATATGAATGAAATGATTTGTTTGCAAATTCATAATAAAAGTGAAAGAGAGTTATGTTTTGCCTCATTTCATAGAATTCAGTGATAAATAATTGTTTAAAATGAAAATAACGGCAATTTATCTGATTTTGAAGGCAATAAAGAGATAATAATTTGTTGATATGTTATAACACTTAATATCTATTAATAAATAACTGTAAGTATATCTCAATTTATCTGTCATTACATTATTGTTCTATTATTTCAAAGACTATATTAGAGAAAACTTATATAAAGAAAAATAAGTCAATAATTGTATTCCAATAAAAAAAAATGAATAAAATACAAAAAATATCGGTTAAATATTGAGTTTTTGATTAAGCAAGTACAACCAATTGAATTCCTTCTATTTGGAATTTTGTCACATAAATATGTTGAGCATATTTATCATGCTTGAGTTTGATGTGCAAATGCCCAGGCACAAAAAAAATTTTAATTTGGATTGAGTGAAAAAGTTGGACCAATTATAACCAAATGATTGCATTTATATAGGACTCACTATTCTTATGTGCATTATCATGCATATTTTAATATTTTTACCAAGCAAACATTTATTATCTAATTTTGATCATGATAATATGCAAACACAAATTATTAATGTAAAATATACTGATGACATTGATCTTATTGATCTTGTCAAATCAATAAAGAAGCAATTGGGTAAGCAATGATCTTGCTAATATGAAGTAGCATTGATGAGGTAATGACAGGTAAGTTAAAGAATGTAAACAATGATTTAGTGATAAAAATATTGTAAAACAATGTTTTAATGTATTTTATTGGAGTTAAGAGCTATTTGTCACTCAAAGTATGTTTTGTTGCGACAGTCGTTAGTCTCTCGTTATGAGAGCGTCGAGTGTTTTATATATGTTTTATATGTTTTATATATAGAGAAATATTTATATCAATAACTGGGTATCAATTGGAAGCACACAATAAGAGGATAAGTGAGTAAATTATACTAACCTTTAAGCAGTCGCTCCACTTCTCATCTTAAATGGAGTGTTGGCTCATATTTATTGGTCAACAGTTTTTTAATCGATAAAAAAATTGAAATCATTAACAAATAATTGAAAGCATTTAACAAATGGTTCGCATTCTTCGCACTAATCAACAGTCAAATTGTCAAAAGAAAATGCATTTTAATTAATATCGAAAATCAAATCTATTCGACAACAGAATGAGATTTAAATGTTGTGTTCGTACGGTTGGAGTTCCTATCGTTCCCTCATTTGTCTCTCTCTACGATTGGATTGGAGTAGAGCTCAGATGCAGTTATTGGTACCAATACTGTGGTCTAAAGGATTTCGCTCAAAGAAATTGATCGGCGAAGAAGAGCTCTGGCATATGACCACTACATTCATGCGCACAACTCTTACCATTTATTCATCCAATATATCAAACATAAGTCCCTCATATATTCGCATCAATTTATCACATTTTTTCACTCAACTTATCAGTCAATTTGGCAACAATTCACTCAATGAATACAATGAGAGACACAATGAGAGACACTTCTCTCCATATCTACACTAAACTCTCATTTATTAAAAAAAAGGATAATTTAAAAGGAAATGCATTTCAGAGTTTAATTTTCATCAAATTTTGCGATACTATTAGTACTAAAATATTTAATGTTAGATAATAAGGTATAAAGTTGTACAGAGTTGTACTTGGTAAAAACCAGCGACAAATTGCTAAATATTATGCAAAAACCAATTTTATATATATTTGCAAAATTATCGATCAAATCATTTAAAATGTTTTACAATAGAAAACTATTCTTTTGTTTTAAAATTTCATGAAAAATATATATTTGTTATAAATCGAGAGCTTTACAGACAATAAAATAAATTTAATTATAAAAATAATGTTAATATTAAATGAATGTAAAATTAATCAATGCTTTGGAGTGGAGTGACTGTTGGGGTCGGTTGAGAACGAACTCAATGTAAACGATGCAAATGTATCGACAGTGGGCTCATTCACACTCTCCGGTCTCACAGATGGGAATAATTCGTCGATTCTATTGATATCGATGTCAATCCCTGCCCTCTCGAAGATATCTTTCCAAAAGAGATTTCTATCCCTTAAAGGCTCTGAACTAATAAACGAAGAACTGTTTGATTGGATTCCATTTGAAAGACATTCAATTGAGTGAACATTAGATCCAATCGAAGGAAAATCATTGTTCAAAATGTCTATTACTTGAAGAGAAGAGTCCACGGAATGGACTGAGGAATGATCTGAAGAACTAATGGCTTGCAATGTCTTGAAAGAGGCCGAAGAACACGAACTGATGGCATCGGAATTGTCCAATACTTTACTCTTTGAATCATTTTTGTTCTCTTTATTGTTTGAATCCTTAAGTAAATCAAGTTTTGCAAAATTTGGATTCAAATCAATTGCTTGAAGAGTCGACTTTTGGCCAACTTTTCTATCAATCAATTGTTTCAAATTATTGATGCGAATCATTAACGGGTCTAAAGTATCGACCGAATGGTCCGCAACTGTTATTTCAGGTAAAGTTTGATTTTCCAAATCGATGGACGGAACCGAATATTTATCTTCAGAATTATTCAATCGATTGCTTAGATTTTTATAAATTTGTGTTAAAGGGAGTGAAGTCTTGTGAGGAGTGGTGGGAACTGCGAGATAACTCGTTTGATTACTCCAATTATCGATTGAATTCCTTTCCAAGTGATCGGACTCAGAGTTGGTCTCTAATGAGACGTTAGAAGGAGTTATGTTTGTATTGATGGCAACATTTCGATACAATTTGTTAACAATCGGCAGACGTTGTGTTTGTTTGGGATGAGTCCGCAATTTGTGGTATAATTTCGTTGCAATACTTATCGGTAAATATTCGTCACTTTTATCACTAATTGAATCGATTTTCAATACTTCTGTTGTCTTTAAAATCGGTTTTTGTTTTTTATCCAAAGGTTTGAAATTTGTTTGCTTTCTGTTAAACATTTGATTTAAAACTTTAGATTCAAAATCTTTTTGTTTTGGAATCAATTTTTTCGGTGAATTTGGTTTTACTTCACTCTTTTGACAAGACTTTTGACAAGAAATCAAATCTTTCTTCTTCTCAATTACTTCGTTGAGAATTGATTCGGATTTCTTCAAATCATTCAATCTCTTGAGAAGTCTGACGAGTTCTCGATAGTCATTGTCTTCTTTGGTGACCGAACTCTTCATAAGTTGTTTTCGTCTCAAAATCTGATTTTGTTTTTCAATTTGAATGTTATTTTGTTTGACATTATTTTCATCAATAAAATGGTTGAGTTTATGTTTGGATCTCTTCAATACTTCGGCGTTTCGTCTTTCATCGAATTCATTGGCGTCGGTCTCGTGTTTGGCCACAATTTGCGCCCATTTGTGAGCCGAACCTCTTTCAGAGGCAATTCGTTTATATTCTTGTCTCAAATCAATCAATTCTTTGTCTATTCTATCGATTTCTTGTTTTTGAAGTTCTTCTAAAAGTTTGTTGTCTTTTATTTGTTTAATTCGTTTCCATTTATTGACTTCAGATTTAGTTAATTGACTGAACTCTTGTCGCGTCTGAAAATCAAAACCAATTAAAAGTCAATCATTTTTTGGTTTTATTGAATACAAACCTTTAATAAACGCTTTGAATGTTCAATGTTTTTATTATTCATTTAAACACTAAATAATTATAATTACAAAACGAATAATAATTTATAAAATAAATAATAAAATAATTAAAAATTAAATGTTTTAAAAAGTGTTTAAAAGACAAAAATTTCAACCAATCGTTGAATTATTTGAAAATATTTGAATATTTTATTCACAAATTACGGCATTTTTATTTATCTATTTATTTATTTTGTAGTAGAATTTTGTTAAACTGATCATGGTATTATTCCAATTTAATTATCTTATATTCTCAATAATTTGTATAAATATTCATAAAAATGCAATTATTTTATAATTTTAATATTGAGTTTTATGTTAATAACAAAATAATTTTGCGATAAAAGAGAGAGATTTTGAGTGAATACTTAAAAACTTTGTTTCGAGTCTTCAGTCAAACTTTCGTCGATTCAAATAATTAGAATTATTTTTGTTATATTAGAATAATTAGAACAATGTTTGAGATTTGTATGAATTTGTATTAAAGTCTTCAAGTTATTGATCACTTGATTTCAAATTCTTTTTAAATAAGTCTTAGAAACGATTGTTTCACAAAATATCAGAGAGAATGTCATCAAACTTGGTCAAATAGTCGTTTCATTTGAATCTAAAGTCTAATAATGGGTTTAACACTTAATTCTTATTCGATGTAAATTGTTTGCAATCAATCGGACAATTGACCACTGATTTTGAATAAAGACAAAGAGAAGTCAACTAAGAAAACGAACAATAATTGTTCGTTTTGTAACAAATTAATAATAATTATTATTAAAGCCAATGAAGTGAATAAACAATTAATTAAAATTGAAATTCAATAAGTATTGCATTCTTTCAAAGTATGTTTTGCTGGCAATGAGTTTCGTAGAAATCAATTAAAATGAGAATATTTTGAAATTTAGTAAATATTTGTTGTTTTAATTGACTTAAATTGCGATTTAATTTGAAATCAAATAAAATAATGAATTTATTTAATCTTCAAAAGTATTTCATTCTTTTTATGATTTGTTTCAAAAGTGAGTCAATATTAAAAAATCGAAATACAATACAAACTAATAATTGAATTGTCTTTTAAGGCAAAATTGTGGCACAAATTGTATGAAAGCATAAGTTTGAATGTATCATGGTAATATTAATTTAAAAGTTGATCAATATTTTAGTTAAGCCCTCAATCGTTGCCAAATCCAATGTTTGTGTTAATGCCTTCAGAAAAGCCGATCACTTATTCATTGATAATAAAGTCAGACGTTGTGACCACTCCTCCTATCAGTGAATTCGATTTCCAAACAGAAGGGGATTATTCCGACCAAATGGAGGCCGAAATGCAATGGATTGACGACAAACAAAGACTAGAAGAACAGAATAAGGGTTCAGACAATCAATACATCATTAATAACCAAAAAGAGGACAAAAGTGTTCCGCAAATACCAAACCCTTTGAGTCCACTCTACTATTATCCGATACCGAATGCAATGCCTTTACCCTTACCTATGATTCCTCAGATGATTGGCCCGCAATTAGGCGTTCCGTTTGCTATGCCTTTCGCTATGCCTTTAAATCCAAATATAGAGAGTAAACATAATTTAAACTCGAATTCACCGAAAGTATTGAATTCTTCAGTCTTTGGACGCAATGAAACACCGATCGAAGCGAACACTGAATTCAATCAAAATAATGATTTAAAAGAATTGCCGACAAATATATCAATGGATTCACATTTAAACGACAGTCAAAACATTGAAAGACCGGAAGCGGTCACACAGAAAGTGAGTGAATGGCAACGAGTTGTTGATAAAAACGGCAAAAATTTTGAACAGAGAGTTATAGAACTGCCTCAACAATCGTCTGACTTTCCAAAAGGATTGCATCAAATCGGAGAAACACAAATAATATCTGATTCCGAACAAGTGGTCACTCAAACACTTAAACCAATTATCGAAGAAAAAGAGTTGGAATTACCAGAAAAAAGATTCGCTTAAAGTTTAACTTTTATTGCATTAAATTTAAACAAAATATTAATAATAATAAAAAGTAAAAAATGTTTAAATCAATTATTGGAATCAATAGTGGAATAGGAGTAGGAGTGGTCCTTTCGACAAGTAGTTTGCAGTTCCGGACTCACTTTCGACTTACTTTTCGATAAATTCTTCAAATGATTTTTGTTGTCTTTTGTCAAATGTTTGCGATATTTTCCACAATCTATTGTTTGAAGACATTTGAAAATTTTGTCTTTAATGGAGTCATCGATTGCCAGCTTTTCGTATTCATTGAGAATCACATTAATGTAATGTTCAGTCATTTTATTCATGACTTCAATCAAAGATATGTTCACAAAATCCAATTCAAAGAATACGAGAAGAAAATCGATAAACTCTTCTCTTAAAATTCTTTGAATGAGTCGCTCCTCTTTCATCTCTTCAGACATTTTTGGGGCCGAACTCAACCCTTTCTGTGTTGGGTTCAAATCGCGTTGGAGGGGATCGGGTACTACTCTGTCTTCATTGTCTTCAATATTGTTATCCTCTTCGGTGATGTCTTCCACTTGTTTTTCGTCTGATTGGAGGTAATTGTCGACAATGACCTGAAACCAGGGACTGTTCGCCAAATCCTTCATTATTAATGAATTATCTTTTTTCAAATCATTGAAAAATGTTTTCAGAAATCGTGAGAATTGTTTAAGAGTTATATATTTTCTGAAAATAGCATTTTGTAAGCAATGCAATAATTTTCTCATTTCTTCGCATTTGATTCGTTCACTCTTTTGTTGTGATTCGAAATAAGTGTTTGCATCGAATGAATTGCATAACAAAACAAAAGCATTTTCTGCCTCCGCTTTGGACTCACTGTTCAATGAATACATAAGTCGATTGATTTCAAACTCAAACACAAATTGATGTTTGAGTTCATATTTGTCTTTGTTTTTCGACAAAAACGAGAGAAGGAATAAAGCGGTCTCTTTGTTGGAGTCGTTCCATAAATTGTTGTCAACAAAAGTGAAGAGTAATTGAGTGCCAATTTGTGAGTCCAACAAATTCAGAGTCAATGACTTTTCAATTTCTTGATTATCACAAGAATTGACACATAATCTGAAGAATTTAAATATGTTGTGAACACTCGACTCATCCAAAAACAAATCAATTAATTGACATAAACTTTGCAGAAGTGTTTCGAAAGCAGAGGCTTCGAAGTGAACAACATTTCTTTCGTTGGACAGCAGTCGAGACAAAAATGTCAATAACTTAATAATTTTGGTCAAAGACTCGGGATTTACGATTTCGATGTCTTCGTTATCGAATCGGCCAACCATTGGGTCATCCATTAAGTCATTACTATCTGACCGATGAGTGGAGACATTCCACGCCATTCCATCAGATATTGTTTTTTGGATTTTAGCAATAATTTGGTCGACAATGAGTGGGATCTGTGAACAGAATTTATCGCAAAAAGTGTTCCAAATATAGTGAATATCGTATTCATCAATGAATAGATCGGAATCTTCTAAAATCATAAGAATTACATCAATAGTTGGGTCGTCTTCTTTGGTGTCACACAAAGTTTTTATCAATATTTGAACCGCTCTTTCATTTGAATCAAATAATTCGAAGAATAAAAGAATTTTATGCTTTTCTTCTAAATCGAGTCCAGAGTCAGGAATGGCTTTGAAGAACATTTTTAATGCGAATTCACAAAAAGGTTCGCACTTTAGATGATTGAAAATCCATTTCAATAGCTTTATGTGATTCGTATAATACTTGGAATAGAATTTGTCATCTCTTTTATCAAAGAATTGTTGCAATGCATTGACAGAACTTTCATTCAAATAACTCAAAGACGACAAAAACAAAGAATACTTAATCGTAAGACACGAGTCATAAGTATTTAAACCGTTTTCCAAAAAGTGGTTCAAAACTGTAAGGAATTGTTGCATATAATCGAAATTCATATCCAGAATATCCCTGAATAACAAATTCAATAACAAATTCAATTAAACAAAATTCAAATCAATTTCTATTCAATTGAAGACATACTCTGAGAATGATTTTTGACAAAAATAATTGATGGCGAAGAAAATGTCCACAAATTGTTTGTAAGTGTCTTCAGACAAGTTTTCGGTTAATTCGTTATCGGATTCTGAGTGATCGACACTTTTTTCTTAAAATTAAATAAAATAATAAAAGTTTGAATTCAACTAAAAAATTACAATACCTTTGAAGTGATTGAATGCCTTTTGTATAAGTTTTGGTTCGAATTGGTTTTCATCCATTCCTTCAATTTCTTGAATTTTGAACACAAAGTGAGACAAAAAAGAACAGATTTGACAAATAAAAGATTCAGAGCTTAAAGGATAGACATAAGACCAGAGCAGTTGTACCACTGATAACACATATCCTTTCGAAAACATTCTTTTTACAAATCGATTGATATCTTCGGTTACAAACAAATCATTTTTGATAATTATATCAAAACATAAACAGATTTCTTGAAATAATTGTGAGTTGTCTTCAAAATAGAGTTCAGATGAGAGCTCTTCCAAACTTTTGATGAAAAAGTCTTCGAGTTTTTCCAAACAAAAAGAGAGAAATTCGTATACTTCTGTGTTTTTGGCCAAATTGACGGAATCGTTATCTTGTTTGCCATCAACTTCTTCCAAATCGATATCATCGCAATTCCACCGCTTTTCCACATTAAGAAAGTGAACGTCTTGTGTCTCTTCGAGAGTGAACTCTTTGTTCTTTTTCTCATTTATAAGATTAAGACACGATTTTATTAATTTAACGACAGAAACGGCGCGAATAATATACTGCTGACCACTATTCTCATCACTATTAGTGTTGTGAATGTTATCCAAAACTTTTTTAATAATTTTAGTCATTCGTTGCGTTGGAATCAGAATCGGAATTATCTTAAAATCGAGAAAAAGGGCACAAAACTCAACAATTTCTCGAAATAAGTCGGAAACAGTTAGAGATAACTCTAACAAATCGAGTATCGAATAGAAGTCGAATTCATTTAAGAACTGATTATTTGGTTTTCTGTTTCAATAAAACCAATAATTTGTTAAAAATTTGCGAAAATATTATCGAAACGACAAACCTTTTAATGATTTGAATCAAAAGTGTTAAAGAGATCTTAAAAAGTGTATTATCTTTACAGTTGACCGAAAGGTTAAGTGATTTAATGACAGACTTCAGCAGAGATTGTAATTGCATTTCACTCATCATTTTACGACTCTTCTCGAAAATAAGACAAAGACAGACAACAAGAGGTCTGACAAACAAATAATCGAATCAATCGAATGAAAAGATAATGAATTTGGTCTTACTTTGAAAAACTGGCGTTATTTGAGGAATACAATTGTTCGCCAAATGTGGACATCATTTCCTTCTCGAGAGTCGAAGCAAAACATCTTTGAATCGATTCATTGTCTAAGAGATCGCAAATCCATTCCAAAAGATTACACTTAATTTCAACGCATTTGTCGTTCAATAGTTTATTCATATATTTTATGATATTCTGATCCGTTGTTAAAGGCTTTAGTATTGAATCAATTTGTGACAAATTTTTCATTAAATCAATAGAATTGACGACAAGTTGTTTGTCGTTTGAGTTTGCAGTGAATGACTCGAAAGCGTTGAAAACCATTAAAAGAGTTTTCTGATGGAAATCAATATCCAAAGCGAATAATTCATTTGATTTGAGGTTTAAATAAAATTCATTGAATATTCTTAAGAGACTTGTCTTCAAACGATCGTTAAGTCTATTGAATTCAAAATGAAATGTTTTGAACAGAAAATTAACTGAAAAAAAGAAAATCAAAATAAATTGGTTTTAATAAAGAATTGCTTTTAATTACTGTCATCTCTGAGATAATGTTCGGACATCGAAACCTCTGGAATGAGGTTTGCCATCAAATCGAGTACTGATTCGTTCCAAAAGTTAGTATCGATACTAATCTGAATAAAAACCATTGTATTTAAGATACAAAATAGTGATCTTTGGATACCTTTTTAACGATATCTTCAAATATATATTCTATGACTTTCTGTTCTTTCATTTGAATAGACATTAAACTCAGACCTAAAGTGTAATCAAATTGTTTTACAAATCAATCAAATGTTTGCTTTGATTACAGTTTTTGGCCAAATGTCTCATTTGAGAGTCCGAGTGATATATCAATGAATTTATACAAACAACCAAAGAATGACTCTCTTCTGAACTCATCCGTTGACTGTCCGATAGGTTTGTCGCCAATTTGGGAGTCAACCGAAAGTGAGCCCCCAATTGAGACAACACATCCTTTCGTTTGACATCGTCTTCTAAAGAAGACTCTAAAGTATTTTGACAGCATTTGGCGCACAAACTGCCGCCCTTTTGGGACAACAAATGCCAGCTCTGGTCATGTATTTGACAACTACTTGTCATCGCTTCCAATCAATTTTTTTCTTTTCCAAACAAAAGTATCAAATCATAAGTCAATAGAATATTCTTTTATTACTTTTATATTCAACACATTCTGAGTTCAAACTTTTTAACCAATCATTGAACGCATAAGATTTGTAAGACTTTCAAGACTTTTCAATACTAATGTTTGGTATGTTTTTTGTTGTTCTTATAATATTAAAAAGGAACAAATATTAAAGTATATTTGTTATCTCTATAGCGACCAAATGCGCCAAAACTTTTCAGTGTTTATTAATGTTTACAAATAATTGTTTTTATTTTTAAATGTCTTTCTTTTAATAATTTATATATTTTTATTGAATTAATTATAAGAAATGGCAACGAATGGAAAGTATGGCTTTCCGTATGAGCCCTATAACATTCAAAATCAACTCATGGATGCAATATATGAGGCGATGGATGAGCGCAAAGTGGCAATTGTTGAGAGTCCGACGGGAACCGGTAAATCGTTGTCCATTATTTGTGCCGCTTTTAAATGGATTCAAGACTTTGAAGCAAAACAATTAAGTGATTCAACTCAAGAACTACAAACAATTAACAGACAAATCGAAGAACTCGACGCCGAATGTAAAGTCAGCTCCGATTGGATTCAATTGCAAAATAAGAAATCACTTCTTTGTCAGCAAAAGAATTTGATTCTCAAACAATTAAATCGATTTGAATACAAAAAACAAAGAAATATAACTCTTAACCGAAGGAAAAACAATTCAATTGTGAAACAGAAATTCGGTTCAAATAACAAACACTTAACCAAAAAGCTTAAGACTTCGAGCACTTGTGATACACAACCAAATTGTGGTGATTTTGAATTGGATGAAGACTTTTTAGATTATTGTAGTGACGATGAAGTGGTTGACAACAAGACTGAGTCAGAAGAGGATCAGATATATGTGAGGCCAAAGATTTATTACTGCAGTCGAACCCATTCACAACTCTCACAATTCATTAACGAAATCAAAAAGACTGGTTATTCTCGAGAGGAGAGACCCCTCAGAAGTGTTGTGTTGGGCTCAAGAAATAATTATTGCATTAATGAAAGTGTAGTGAAACTCAATAACAATAATCTAATTAATGAAAAGTGCAAAGAATTACAAAATTCGAGTAAACTTAAGACAAAGTGTCAAATGTATAAAAACTCTTTAATTAATGAACTCAAAGAAGAAGTTTTGTCTGACGTTCTCGACATCGAAGACATTAACAAATTGGGGAAAGGCATCAATGCCTGTCCTTATTATAGCACACGATTAGCCATTCCTGAGGCAGAAATAGTGATAATTCCATACAATATATTACTTCATTCGGCGACGAGAGAGTCGTTTGGTATTTGTCTTAAAGATAGTGTTGTTATCGTCGATGAGTCCCATAATCTCATTGAAACCATTCATAGCATTCACAGCATTGAACTGAAAGGCTCTCAAGTGATGGACGCTTTGACACAACTTAACGGATATTTAACTAAATATAAGACCCGTTTGAGTGCAAAGAATACAATGCATATCAAACAAATCATTTTCATTTTAAATCAATTCATCAAACATTTTAAACCAAGTTCTGACCGAGAGGACTGCTCTAAAATTGTGGAAAGGGTTCAATTTCTTATTGGACTCAAAATCGAAAATTTAAATTTATATAAAATTATCGATTATTGCGAAAAGAGTCGAATCGCACGAAAACTCTTTGGTTTTAATGAAAAACACAAACAAATTGATAGAGAAAACAATAGTGAAGACAAGCAAAAAGTGGTGAATCCTTCGGGAACGGCGGCTTTTTTAGCCAAAATGAAAGGCAAATCTGTGGAAATTCAATCGATTCCTTCAAATAGTTCTAATGAAGAAGAAGTCAAGACTTTTGGTTCGCCTCTATATTTGATTATTGAATTTCTGAGGGCTTTAATGAATACAAAAACCAACGCAAAGGTTATCACAAATATAGACAATACTTCACTTCGCAACTCATCCCTTAAATATATTCTTTTGAACCCCGACTCATATTTCAAGGTATGTATGCCTTCAATGTTTTAATGATTAAATAATTAAACTATTGTTCGTATTAAAGGACATAATAAGCGAATGTCGTTCTGTTATTCTTTGTGGCGGAACAATGAAACCGTTCGAGGAATACATCGATCACTTAATGACTCCTTTAGGCGTTCCCTCTGAAAGATTGAAGACATTTTCGTGCGGACACGTAATACCAGATTCCAATCTTTTGGCCGTATGTCTGGGCGTCGGACCAAATCAGACACCTTTGAACTATACGTTCCAAAACCGAAACAACCCTTCGATTATAGAAGAGACCGGAAAAACAATCGCCAATTTCTGTTCGATAATTGGAGGCGGAATCGTCTGTTTCTTTCCGTCCTATGATTTCGAGGAATTGTATCACAAGAATTGGTTAAAGTCTGGAATTTTCAAAACAATTGAATCAAAAGGAAAGCGTGTTTTTAGAGAACCTAAAAAGGCTTCTCAGGTCTCGACAATTCTGGCCGACTATAGCCGTGCTATAAGTATCGGAAAGGGAGCGCTTCTATTATCTGTTATCGGCGGCAAAATGAGCGAAGGAATCAATTTCAGTGACGATTTAGGGAGAGCTGTGATAGTTGTGGGACTTCCCTATCCTAACAAAAATTCATTGGAATTACAGGAAAAGATCAAATATTTCAATGATCTGAAACCCGGTTCCGGAAATGTAAGCAATTATTTGAATTCGTGATAAAAATTGAATTTGAATATCAATTTCAGGCATTTTATGAAAACCTATGTATGAAAGCAGTGAATCAGTCCATTGGAAGAGCGATTCGACATAAAAACGATTTCGCGGTTATTATTCTTTTAGACAACAGATACACAAACAAAACAAATATTCGGCAAAATCTTCCCGATTGGATCAAATGTCAACTCAAATGTTTCGATAAGTTTGGGCCCGCATTCAGTTCTATTCGACAATTCTTTGTCAATAAATGAATTCACAAAACAAATGGTTTTTTTTCAAAATAAATGTTATTTTTTAATGATATTTAATTTAAAATTATTTTCTTATTTTTCTTTTTCTTTCAATTCTTTCATTTCTTTTTGACTCTTTGAACGGGAAATACGTTTTTTGGTTTCTTTTTGTTTAATATTTCTTCCGAACTCTATTTTTTGCATTTCTTTCTGATGTTTGGCCACTCTCTGAGCCATTGCTGTCCTGTCTTTTCTAACTTTTTGTCGATGCGCTGCTCTAATCATTTTGATGAGAGAATGGGTCTGTTGTTCGTCTTTATCCCTGACAATAGCCACCCTGGTCAATTTATTTTCTTTTTTGCCCAAAAGTTTGGGTTTTGACTTATAGGGCAGTTCTCTTTGCAGTCCTTTAGGAATAGTAAAGGGTTTAAAAGTAAATTTCTTTCTTTCAGTATTTCTTTTGTAGTGCGAGTCCTCAATGTTGGGCGCCTTTAGTCCGCGTTCGTGTCTGAGTTGTCCGACTGTTTTCATTCCCTGCCATTTGAGCTTTTGGTCGGACGGCAGTAGTAGTGAAGTGACCGTTGCGTAGAATTTGGGAACACTTACGGTATACCACGTCCTCAAAAAGACGATATCACTCATTAATATTTTATCTTCAAAAGTGGCTCTGAAGGCACCGGCAGGCGCTCGGATTGCTTTCTTAATTTGACCTCTAATACCACTAACTGTTTTGAGTGCCGCCCCTTCGAATTTGGTCACTTCAAGAGCTGTGTTGAACATCCCTTTAATAAAAGCAGTCTTTTTATATACTTTGAGAGCATTTCCTAAAAGTTTGAGTTTTTTGACGATTTGAGACGACTTATCGATATCGAGAACAACACCCGTCGCTGCGATTCGAAAGTCGGCGCTTATATCTGAAACTGACTGCACAGCAATAAAACCAGTGCTCTGTGGAGTAATCGGACCCCAAAAGGTTGCGTAACAATGCATATGTTGTGGCGTATATTTGAGGAGTCGGTTCCGTCCGTTGTCGTCTTGAGTCGAATATAAGGGCTGTGTTTGGAATCTTCTCCAACCGAGCGATAAAATAAGTGGATCGGATGTCTTCAAAATCTTTTTATACCACCTGTGCTTCTTTATTCTAACCCTAACGTAACCGATTGTTGTTTCACCGCTAAGAAGTCCGCCGACAATAAGAGGATAACTCGGATCAAAGTTGTCGATGAGTTCACACGGAATGTTATCGATTTCGAGTCTCAAATACATTCCGGCTCTAAAACCCTCGAATTGTATTCTCTGTTCGTCTGACATATTCTCGAATTCACTTCGATTTAACTGAAAATAAATATATTATTTTGGATTTGAATTCATTTAAATAAATTGAGAATTTAATTGAGACCTGACTCTGAAGTTCCAGTTTTTCTTTTTCGAGATCTAAAAAAGTTTTTTCTTCGCTTCCCTTTTCATCGTATTCTGAATCGAACGCCGCTTTCGTTTTCCGCTTTTTCTCCATTCGGTCATCACTTTCTTCTTCAATATTTGGTTCATCTGTGGGTTTGTCGTCGATTTCAAAATGTTTTTCTCCGGTCTCTAAGTCTTCAAAATCTCCGAAAACGTCTTCGTCTGAGTCGTCGTCATTTGTGGCCAATAGTTTGGAAGCGTCTTCACTGTCGCTCCACTTTCCGGTTACAAAACAATCTCTTATTGAATCAAAAATATCTTCTTTCGTCCAATCAATAAGTAATTCTTCGGGAAATTTCGAGCATTCAATTGAATTAAGAGTTGCTTTCATTTGACGAATCGCTTCCTGTTTTTGTTCGAATACTTTAAACAATCCGTCGGACAGTTCTCTGACGTCATCGAAATACTTGTCGTCTTTCAAATCACTGAACTCTCCGTAAACTACTTTTTGAATGTTTTCCAATCTTTCTAGTCTTGAATAGAAAGCCGTCGAAGCCTTAGAAGACAAGTCATTCTTCCACTTCGAGATATTGAACTCATCGTTTTCGTCATCCATTTCTTCGTCAGAACTTTCATCTGATTTATGCTCAGAATTAGTTTTGTCTAAATTATTAGATTCAGTCTCTTCTTCTTCATCAGACTCTTGAGAATCACTTCCATCACTTCCTTCGAAATCCAACTTATTATTGAACGTAACTTTTCTTCTGACTCTATCACCGGTGAAGACATCGGATCCAACTGTTGGTTCGGTTTCAGTGAAGAGCTTCAGTTCTGTGGAAGCAATCTTTTCATCAATTGTTTGACGACTTGAGATAAGAGAAGAGACAAAATCATCGGTTTGGTTGTCGTCTTCATTATTATTATGGGAATGACTTCCACCCAAATCGATATAAATGGCGTCCTTATCGTATACGAGTCCACCGACGCCAGACATCGGGGCATAAATCAGTCTTTCCTTTTCGTTAAGTGAGCGGCGCTTATCTTTATCAGGAAGAGGACAGGGATCGGCCACAAACGATATGTCATTTATAACAAAGTCTCCACACCCGGGGATATGGATGTCATTATTAGCCTTGAAATTACTTCCGCGCGAATATCCGAAGAGACAGACCTTTCGATTACATTTTGGATTTTGACGAACGGTTTCCTGATTTGTAATGTCTTCCAATCGATCGACAATCAGAAAGGGATGGCTTGTAATCCATTGCAAGGGACGGAATTTGATCACTGATATAAACCGACATAAATTGTGGATTTCGTTCTTCAGATATTGTCCGCCAATCATTCCCGACAAATAGAACAGTTTGGCACCCGAATAGATTTCAGTCCAAAACCGGTGTTTAAGAATTTTTTTGGTTTTTCTCAAAGTTTTTGGATTTTTAAAGACATCCAAATGAGTCAATACTCCCATAATTCGAGGAAATCCATGCGATTGACAGATATTTAAGAACTCAAACGTTTCCATTTCAAAGCCAAAACTCGCGTCCACTAAAAGGAGGACCAAATCGGCCACTTTTGCGACGTCTATCATACAATTGATATCATTATTGCATTCAATAAGAGTTAGTCTTCTCTTCTTTCCGGCGACACAAGTGATTGGACCGCAAATCTGTTGAATATTAGTTCGACTCAAAGACTTGATTATCGATCGAATTAAAGTGGATTTTCCAACTTTTTGGGGGCCGACCACTGCCACTACATATGGGGAGGGCTCTAATGGTGTTCTATCGATAAGAGGGATGTGTTCTCTTTTAGCAGTCAAATCCTGTTTACGTCTGAATTGTCGCTCAGCCTTTACCGCAGACTTAATGGCAAATGCCTTCACATTATGGCTATTCTTCACATTTTTATCGCCGATTTCGTCGTTTTTAGTTTTTTGTTTTTTATCGAACTTTCGGCCACTCTTTCGCTTTTGATGGCCTTTATGTTTGTCTTCAAATGTGTTATTGTCTGACATTTTTAGACAATTAATTAAAAAGACTTCAAATTTAAAACACAAAACACATGAAAGACATGCTTTGAATTTATTGTAAATAAGAGGAGAGGACTGCCATCTATTGCTCTCAAGTTTGCAATTCTTGATATTCTGTTCAAAACTTTTAAAGAATTTATAATTAAATTAAAAGAAAGAATTTATTGAAATAAGGATTGATTTGCGAGACTTATAAACATTGTTTGAAACTAATATTCAATTGAATGTCATTTCAATTAAATGAGCGAAACATTCAATTTTCAAAAAAGAGTCGAATTTTTATTCGTTTATCAAATAATTTGTTACAAAAGATAATTAAAATGCAATTCGTGTCAAAACTAATTAATTATATATTCGGATATTTATTAGTGATTGAAGTGATTTACTGTCAAAATGAAAATAAGGTTGAAGTGAGACTTCACCAGATTTACAGAGATTTGGAGTGTAATTATCCAAAGATTACTTCAATGACTAAACTGAAAGACAGTAAATATTTCGTTTCAACGAATGGCCAAAAGTTTTGGTTAATCAGTGATTTGGAAGGAGTCACACAAAAGAACAGTAGAGACCTCAACACAATAACCACTGAATGGGAAAAAATCGACGCTTCCTTTTATGTGGGGGTGAATGTGGAATGTGGCCTTTCATTCAGAGATAAACTGATCTTGGTCAACTTTAATGACAAAAGCCAACAAAATGAGTTGATTGTCGGCTCATTAGTCGATTGGGAGTGGACTCAAACGCTTTGGAAGAACTTCAGTGCATTCAATCTGACGACAGATCGCATCGATTGGACTAAAAGTATTGATGGCATTGCAGTCATCGACGAAACTATTGTCATATTTCAGAGTAATTTTCAAGCAATTTATTTTATATTCGACTAAAAGTTGATTTCAGATAACAGCCAAATACGAGTCGACTGTTATTACAATCACATAATCCAAAAGTGGATTTACTCCTTAAATAACAATTTCAGAGAAATTCCAATCAATGGTCCGATCGATGCCCTCTATTTCGACGATAGAAATAAAGACATTCTTCCTATTTATGCGATTCGGGGCGACATTAACTTCATTTGCTATTTGAAGGTCTGCTCCGATTCCATAAAATT
>JAQGCQ010000223.1:0-17808 GCA_034699945.1 Chamobates pusillus
AAATGCGTTCAAATAATTAAAAGACTGAAAGTGTGACCGCATTCCTAAACTATTCCCGAAATATTCTATTTTTTGTCCTTTGGTTGTAATTTATGTAAAGAAATGCATTGAAAACAAAAGTATTGGACAAACAAATGGGACGACTGTTGAGAGTTGTGTTGAGTGTTGTGTGTATTGCAGTGAAGACGTCATTACTATTGAATAAACGGTCGACTGTTTTGATTGTTTGTCAAAATGTCTGCTTTGAGTGAAGTTGTGTTGGCTTTCAATCAATTTGTTTTCAATTATTTCGAGTTTAAAAGCCATTATTTTTCCGATTAGACATCACTGAAGACATGACTGCAGACTATATTTATGTCTAACCTTTCAATTGAATAACTCTTTGATTAGATTACAGTATTTATGATTAAATTATGTGATAATTGTTTTGCCAACAAAATTGATCCAAATATGTGACACCATTTGAACTTTAATTGATATGAATTTAATATTTGAATATTTTTAATAAATTTTAACGAATTATCACCGAATTGTCGAACAATATGGGCGCCAGTAATTCATCTCAATTGGGCTCCACTTCCGGTTCGATGTCTTCAGGTGTTCCGCCATCGCACGACTCGTTAGATACGGCCAACTCTTGGACTTCTCTGTCAGACAGTGGTCACGGAACTAACGGCACGACAACCGATGGTTCGTTCACTAATATAGTGCCGCCCATTAAGGAGAAGAAGCGGAAGAATTTGTCGTCTTTGGCCACTTTACGCAAACGATTGGTCAGAAGGCGGCGGACATCCAAGTGTTTCGATCACAACCAAGTTATGCGAGACTTTATCGCTTCGTGGACTACAAGAGATATCAAGCAATTGTGCGAAGAATATGAATGTTCCGGTTTATTAAAAGAGTTGTCTTTGTCTGCTGAGAGCGCCCGACCCCTCGCCTCCACCACTCAGAACGACTTATGCGAATTATATGACTTCAAGTATTGTTCAGATATTACTCTCGTCTATAAAGGGGTCACTTTTCCGGTACATAAGGCTATTGTTTGTGTTCGTTGTCCGGCTTTTCGCGAACTGTTGAATAAAAAGCCGTTCGGCAGTTATGTGACCGTAAATCTGGACATTCCTGGCCTCAGAGTTGAGCTCTTGAATGATTTGCTTCGTTACCTCTATTCTGGAGAGTTGTCCGGATCTTATGACCCGCGAAGTAATTCTGCGTCGTATGAAATCCTCGTCAAAATAAGCGAGAAGTGTGGAGTTCCCAACCCTTTGGCTCACGATCTCAAACATTTGTTAGAAACCGGTCTCTATTCGGACGCATCACTTCTCTTCTCTCCGCCACAAAACAGAGACTATTCCAACAGTATTTACAAGAAGTGCAGAGCGTGTAGTGATCAGGCAGAGTATGCCTGTCATCGGGCAATACTGGCCGCGAGATCGCCCTTTTTCAGGAATGTCATCCAACGACAGGAACGCCGCAAAGCAGAGACCGATGCCATGAATAGCAACCAACGAACCAAAATAGTTTTGGACGAATCCATTATCAGCAGACGCTTTGCTCGCGTTATTCTTCACGTTATGTATAGAGACTGTCTGACCGCAGATCTGATCCAATTATTGCAGTCAGCCGTCTGTAAGTGCGTTCACGAACCAAATTCGACTCAGAGTTCGGTTACCATAAACCCAAACACCAGTAATAATAACTCTGCAGTCGTTTCTCCAGTTGTTATGGTTAAGGAAGTCATGGATTTGTACGAAATCTCCAGATTTTTAGAATTAGATTCACTCGTCCAGAGCTGTGAAGACCTTATGATCGACTCATTATCTTTGGATACATTGATAATGATATTGAAGTGGTCAGAACAGCCTCACGGCTCGCCGTGGGTTAAACGCCAAGCACTCTGTTTTCTTCGCGAAGAATTTTCATCGATTGCATCCTCTCCTCTATTATGTCAGTTAGAATTATCACATTTAGTGGAAGCCCTTAAGTCAGACTTCTTGCAGTCGAGTGAACTCGAAGTCTTGCAATCAGTGATCAAATGGGGAGAAAACAAATTAACCAAAAGAATGGAAGAAAGAGAACCCAATGTTGTCAGTAATACAGCGCACAGCCTAAGAAGAGGACTTCGCAAAAAGGAATTGGATGACACAGAGCTCCGGGATATCATATCGGAACTTATGTGTCACGTGAGGATCGGTCACATCCTTCCTCTCGACAGCGAAATTCTCTCGAATGCGGCCAAAAGAGGTTTAATAAGTACTCTCCCGCCTTATATGTTGGGAGAGGACGCAGCTCTGCCTCCCACCAGAGGCATAACAGCTTGGTTCAGAGGTCGTGGAACGGGTCCATTTATCCGACCCCGATATTTTGGACCGTATGTTGAAGAAGCCAAAGCTATTCTCGAGGAAAGAATCGGTCGAATGGGAGATATTGTCCCGAATAGAGTCAACCGACAGATCGATAGGTGTATTCCCGACGCACTGACTGCAGCTCTTAATGCAAACAACGATGGATTCCTTGGCTCTGATCACTACCACTTATGTATCTCCTCTTCTTCTTCTTCCTCTGCTGTGTGTTATGAGGATATACCCGATGCCAACTCCAGACCTCAACTGCCAATCCTTGAGGAAAGACTAGTTTTAATGATGAGACAAAGAGAACAAGAGCTCAAGTCTTCAGCTCTGAGCCAAAGAGCACTGACTTTGGTCTCCAATCGGTGCGAAGTATTAAAACTCATTCAATTACGAGTTGTTCGTGAGTTCGGTCTTCCAGACGCAGCTTCAGATGTATTGCACGGAACAAATTATTCATTAGCTCATATGGACGCACCCGAAGACGCCGCTTCCCGTCTCTCATATGTTCCGAGTGAAGTGGGCTCTCTAAGTATACCTCCTCCTCCCAGACCTCTAACCAATCATTTAGTAAATATGGGTGTATTACCTGAAGACAGGGATCTATACAGCTATGCCTCTGAAATCAAGTTGGAGTCGAGTACTCCACGAATGGCTCACTTCGACTTAGATTCTCAGGTAATGTCCCAAACAATGAGTTCTTCCCAAATGATATCCTCTCGTATTTTGTTCTAATTTTATTGGTTTTGTTAACAGTTTTCCTCAAACGAGTCGCGCCGAACCCTCAGTGATCTGATGCCCGACATAGCGATCGCGACCACAGCTATCGAAGAATTTCATTTGACTCAACGGACGACTGACGCTATCGATGACGCGCTGGCAATGGTTGCCAACAAAATGGACTTTAAGTCTGAGAAAAGACCGCATTTCGTCTGACGTTTTGAACAAAATATCAAACAATTGTTATCTGTTTTATCCCATGTTTTTCGCATTCCTTTCAATCAGTTATCGGTATTTCAGACCTTTAGATATATATATATTAGAAACTCTTTTTTTTTAAATCGAATTTACAATTATTTAAATGATTATTAATTTTAAATTTAAAGTGTAATCATATTTTACAATAAAGTTTTTTCGGAGTTATTTTGAACTTCAAAACGAGTCTAAATTTATCACTAATTTTATCGTTAAATATAATCTTAGCTCTGATTTCGACTCAAAAAAATAAAATTATATGAATTGAAAGCGAATTATTTAGGAATTGTGTCATCGGATACCTGTTCTGTTCTGTGCTGTTCTTTGTCCGAAATAACTGTTGACAAAACCATTTTTGGATAAACGGTGTGACAGTAGTACTAATCATCCCTCATATTCGTGATCTGAATAATAATGGACTCAATTTTGCAAACATATTATTCTGGGCTTTGCTTTTAAAAAGAAAAACCAGAGAACAGTCGACTTTTATTCTGAACCTGAGATTAAGGGCAACTCAGCGCTGGTTTTCAGACAACTAATTGTATATTCGTGTCGAACAGATATGAGTCCGAATATGTTATCACAACATTTGAAGTCATACCTCAAACCTCACAATCAGTTTTGATTTTCGATAAAAAGGGTTTGTATTAAAAAAATGTTTTCATTGGTTTTGGGAAACAATAAATTAGAGCCAAAACGGGATAATTTGCATATAAACACATCAATGGATGCTCTAATGAACTACTTTTTTGATCCAACACTTGAATGCAATAAAAAGTTTGATAACAAAAAGTTTTGGCTAACAATCGGAATGAATGCAAACCAGAGTTCATTAACACAACAAAAATGACAATATTTTTGTTGGAGTTCTCAACAGAGGAGTCATTGGCTAAGATAGGAGACTGTATTTTAGCCAGGAGCATTTAATTAGTCGCTTAATTGAACTTATAAATAAATAAGCTTGATGACTCCGGTGTTGCTTTTCGTGTGTATGTGCCGTTTCTACGAAGTGTTGCAATGGTTTCTATGGGAGTGTTCTCTGTTTTGCTGCCAAACGTATGGATTAGTGTTTTGAGCGCTGTTTGAGTTGAGTTCACACAATAACACCATTTCATCAAATATTTATGTTTCCATTCAGTTATGCCTTTGTTTTAGTCCTCAATTTTAATTGTTTTTTATTATTTTATCTTTAATTATATTAATACCGATTTAGTTGTTAATAACACTTATATTATTGATCACTAATCGACGGCCAGAAAAGTCACTTCTGGTTTCTCTAATCGTCAGTATTTCCGATCGTTTGTTATCGTGTTTTTGATTTATGTCTTACAACCGATTAATCAAAAAATTTGAATCCAAACATAATTATTATTTATTAATGGATTTATCGAATGCATTGATTTATTCATTAATTCATTGATTCGTTGATTCAAATCATATATTCCTTTCAAATGTGTCTCAACTGTGAAAACAAGTGATTAATGGCTTTGAATAATCAGTTGAGCGACGAATGGCCAACAAATCGTCTTCCTATGGATAACATGAACTCTTTGTCCATCAATACATCCAACGGCTTATCCAATGGCAATGTTGGCAGTGTGTCCTCTGCCGGTCCCCGAAAAATAATCAGAAATCTAGCGCTCAAAAGAAACAGAGAATCGGTTCCACTCGAAAATAAGGTAATCCTCTCATCAATTGTTAACAATTAATACCACTTATTATTATTTCAATGATTGTTGTAATTGTTTTCAACACAACTTATATGACATTTGCCATCATTTATATGAAATGCGATTAAATGCCATTAAATAATAATTTTAGCGCCTCTTCTATCGAATTATCTTCAGATAAAACTTTTCTATTCTGACCTCAAATTAAAACAATTTTATGGCATCTCTTGCTTTGATTGAAAAAAAAAACTTAATTAATATTCATTTTGAAATCCCATTAAAACGAGTATAAAAAAGTAACCGCTTTTTATAAACTGAATCCGTTTGACATTTATCTTCATTTGGTGCTCAGTTTAGTTATCTGATGACCAAACCTATATTAGACTGTTTAGCAAACTATCAAGTTCAAATCATTCAAATCAAATTTTATGATCACATCATAAACTTTTGTGTTTTTGTTCGAACATTCATTTAAGAGTCTAATGGCATATAATTTAGTTTAAATGAAGCAAGCTAATTCAAATTAACAATGTTTTGAATATTATTTCAATTAATCAAAGGTATGGTTCGATAGTTATGTTTGTCTCCACTTTTTTATCGACGAAGAAATCAGTTTAAAAGTATGACTAATAATAAAAACCAAAAACAAACGTCTTTTCAGCCATTTTTGCCGGTATTTCGAAAGTTTGTCTCATTTGGGATCAAATAATGACCACAAATATAATTCTTATTTACCATAAAATTTCTATTATTGTAAACAATTAGAGTGAGTGAGAGGTCAGCCCTAAGTTGTTGTGTTATGTCTGCGATTGTTTCTGAAAGCAATTTATTTACTCAAAGCGTTTGTTGGAGAGAAGAGTTCATTGACGGACAACCGTTGAGGCCAACCCTTGATTAAAAGTGTTGGTCTACTGAGTTGTAGACTCGCTTACAATCTTATCAATAGTTATGAATCACACTTTTCTAACTTTGAGTCCATTCACACCAGAAGTGAATCCAATTTATTCTTTATCTCTGTTTTCATAAAAATCGAAGAAAGTTTTTTGCGATAAAAAATCCAATAAAAATATTTTGATATTCATTTAAACAAAATTTTGTTTTTGTTGTCATTCCTTTAGTTCCTTAAGTTCTTTAGAGTCAAAGATAGTCTGGGAGTGGGTACGAGTCATACCACTCTAATTGAGTTTTAAAACGTAATTAATATTTATCATAATTTTAGACTTTTTTCTTCAATAATTTTATTGATTATAATTTCAATTAATTGAGAATAAAATTCTTATAATTGCAATGAATTTAATCAGTGATTGACTGTTGACTTCGATATTGCTTTTATTGCATTCATAGCCCGAAGCAAATCATGTCTTTTGACTATAAAGGGATTGAGTCTCTCTATAGAGTGGTTTTGTCTCAACACTGGTTAGAGTTATACCAGTTTTTTAAAAAATTGTTGCAAACGTTTATAAAATTCTTACGTAAAGAAATGTGAGAGAAATAGTGAGAGAGCACAGGTTGTTGTACAGAGCGTGGCACCAGAAGTCAGGTGAACCCCTACTCTACTCGAATTATGGTTTACCTGTGAGCACAGCCTCCCTGACTGTCATAAACTGTCAGCCAAACAATCCTCGCTTTCTCTTTAACTTTTGTTTTGGTTTCTAAAAAATATTCATTATTTTGACATTTATTTGAGTCAAACAAATGGACTGTTATTCAAATGGATAACAACTTGAATAACAATGATTTCAATGGTTTTATCAAATATCCTGAGGTATGATATCATTGTTTTTCACACTTTAATTCTTAAGCGTCAGTTTGTTTATCGAAATTAATTTATTTGTCGTATGATTTCTAACTTATAATTAATTTTTTGCTGAATAATAAAGTTTTAACAAAAATATTACTAAATATTATAATGATTTTCGGCGAAGTCATCGATAGAATAATTCGATGATTAATCGAAATCTTATTCTTTTGATTCGATAATCCTATTGTTTAAAGTGAAATATTAAGAAAAATGGCCTTACTCAATCGTTTTTTTCTATTTCTCTAATGATAATCGATTTGATTTTTAACCATTTAATTGATTTATTTTAAAAATTCAATGAAATATTTTCTATTGAATGTAGATTTCAATGTCAATGAGTTTTCACTTTGCAATCACTTTTTGTGGGAGTTTTCTATAGAAGTGTTGTTTTTGTTTATTATTCCTTTTTCTGTTGTTTTTTAATATTAATATTCAGCGAAAAATTCAGTTAATATTTAATAATTACTGAAAGACATCAAAGGATTGCCATTTGTTCTGATAATAAACACCTGTTTTGTATAAATTGGTTATAATTTCCATTTACACTCCATTACTGATTGAGATTAACATTAATGTGCAAGGTGATTATCCGTTTCATTGACTCCAAATTCAATTGAACTTTTCGGCAAACTATCTTGGCATATTTTTAAAAAACGTGCATACCTAAACAGATATTAACTTGTCAAAATACATCTCATCTTTCATTTTCTTCTTCTTAAAAATTATAAATTATTCGACAGATTCTAATATATGTTAATATATGTTATGATAATATTATTCAATACTTTATTATTTTTTTCATTAAAGTATAATTCGGTTAACCTTTCGGTGGATTCAATTGTTTTGATAGCATTTAATACTAATATTTATCAAAAGTTATGGCAATTATCGCAATAAGACTTAACTTTAATATTAATTTAGACATATATTTGATGACTCATTGATGATAGTGGAGTATAACCTGGTTATAATTTATAACTTGGTTATTTCCTTTGATAAGTCAATTCATATTTGAGTTTTTGACAGTTTTCTAGAAAATACTATTTACTGTCATATTAAGAATTTACTTAAGAATAACCTTGTGCAATTGTGAGCATGCAATTTCCTGTACCTCAATTTATTACATTTTCCCATAAAATAATTATAACTATAAAAGGAATGAAATGTTTTAAAGAATAAAATTGTTTTTATTCCTATTCTTTTAATTTGTATCCATTAGTGAAACCATAAAATAATATGATTTCATCGGTTCTAAAATTTGGTTGACTTTAAAACAAATTAATTAAAACTTTTGCCGATAAGTCATGTCTTTCGTTAAACAAATCTGAAGTAAATTATGCCTTAAATCATGAAATCAGAAAAGATTAGAATAAATACATATTGTTATGAATTCTTCTAATAATTAGACAATTGTTTGAATAACGTTTTTCGTGACTCAACTCCAGGTAAAGCTCGACCGCGTTCTCGGTTTAACCGTTTCAAACAACGCGTCCCTCGATTGCGATCCATTAACCAATTGTGTTGTATATCCAGCCGGGTATGTATTCAAACTACACCACCACTTCCTAACCTAAACCTTGATCAATCTTTATTATTATCATTCTTACAAATATTTAAATTGGAGTATAGATATACCTGTCCTTTACCTCAACACAAATCCAATTTCAGATGCAATTTAGTTATGAATATATTTTTTGGCAATTTTTTTGTTTTATTTTTCACACAAAATATAGATTAGTTGCGAAAAATGCAATTATATTCTTGGTCTCATTTCAAAGCTTAATTTAACGCCAGGTCTCACCAATTATTTCTGGTTAATAGAGATTATAACGTAATGCTTGTTATCGTTATTATGTTTTATGCCATCAATTCTTATCACTCTTTGGGATAATCTTTGATATCATTAATGAAAACATATTTTATTTATTTATAAATTAATTTTATAATCGAATAATAATTATCTCTCAAAACAGATGTGTATTAGTTGTGTATAATATTCGTCGAAATAAGCAAGTTCATATTATAAATGCATCAAAAAAGCCAATCACTGCTTCCAAGTTCTCGTCTGACGGCAAATATATCGTCACCGGAGAGGTATTCACTCAAACATTGATTCTTTCAATACTTATTAATTGAATTTATGGTTCAGTGCGGACATCAGCCACACGTCAGGGTATGGGATGTGTCCACCGGTGAACAGGTGGCCTCCTTTGCCGGACACAAGTTCGGTATCAATTGTGTGGTCAGTATTACTATTATATAGAAATGAAGTTGAAATTAAGTGACCCCTTCCTATTGGATTGATAGGCCTTCTCTCCGAACAACAAGTATGTGGTGTCTGTGGGCTCACAGCACGATATGATCGTAAATGTGTGGGACTGGAAGAACAATATTAAGATCGCTTTGAATAAAGTGTTCACTAAAGTGAAAACACTGTCGTTTGCGAGCAATGGTTCATATTTCGTGACAGTAGGGAACAGACACGTTAAGTTCTGGTACTTGGATTACTCCAAGTCTTCGCGAAACAAATTCGAGTCATTGCCACTAATGGGAAGGTCTGCTATTTTGGGCGATCAGCGCAATAACTACTTCTGTGATGTTTCGTGCGGTCGTTCCAATATGGCTGACTCGACGTATGCCATCACCAAATCTGGTCTCTTATGTGAATTCAATAATAGAAGACTTCTCGACAAATGGGTTGAGTTGAGAGTGAGTTCCCTTTTATTGGTTTTTGAGTCAAAACTAAATCTGAAATAATTGCTCCAAATTCCAGTCTGAGTCTCAATCGCGCCCACAGTTATGATTGCCCTCACATTTAATCTATTTTTCCATTAGTTTTTCTCATTTTATATATTTTATCAGTTCTTGTCTTTAATCTTCAGATTTATTACTTTTTTTGTAAAAAAAAAAAATTAAAAATTAATGATTTTTCTCTGATATGTGTGCAGACGACGAGTGCCAATTGCATCAGTATTAGTGAACAATTGATATGCGTGGGGTGTGCCCAAGGAATTGTCCGTTGTTTTAACCCGAAAACATTACACTTTGTGTGCACTCTTCCCCGCCCTCACTCTTTGGGGATCGATATCGCGCGAGGATTCACCAGAAAGTAAGTATTTGTTAACATTTGTCAGATTTATTGATAACTTTTGTTTGATTTAAACAGCGATTTGAGTGCCGGCTCTCATTCGACGACTAGCGTAAAGTATCCAGATACTATTGCCATATCATTGGATGAGACTAATGAAGTGGTGACCTGTATTTATGGGGATCGGAGTATATATTTTTGGACCATTTCTAATATAAAGAAAATCGGAAAATTGCATTCCTTTCTCTACCACTCGGGCTGTATTTGGGACGTCGAGACTTATCCCGAACTTTCTAATTGTGCCAAACAATTGCTGCCTTCGGGCTCATTCCTCACCTGTTCCAGTGATGATACCATTCGTATCTGGAATTTAGATGTCCTCAAAGGTTCTCAGGACTCAAATTATGTCTATAAACGCAATATCTTTAGCGCCGAACTCTTAAAAGTGCTTTATATGGACCCCGAGTTGTCTTACATTTGTGACCCCGACGTGAATCCAAGCGACTCTTCAGATAAGAACGACACCACTTATGATGGAAAGAATGGCGTCCGATCTTTGAAACTATCGCCAGACGGACGACACTTGGCTTCTGGCGATCGGTCGGGAAATATAAGAATATTTGATTTGGAATTACAGCACGACTTATGCAAAATAGAAGCTCACGATTCAGAAGTCCTTTGTTTAGAGTATTCCAATGAAAACAAATTCGACGGCAAATCATTACTGGCGTCGGCGAGTAGGGACAGACTCATTCACATTTTCGATGTACGCCAACAATATTCATTTGTACAGACAATGGACGACCACTCCTCCTCTATCACTGCAGTCAAGTTTGTCAACAAATCCAATAAAAGTCTTCAAATGATTAGTTGCGGCGCCGATAAGTCATTGATATTCCGAAAGGGCGTTGAAAACAACGGCCAGAGCTTTAATTTCGTGAGAGACCATTATGTCGTCGGAAAGACCACTCTCTATGATATGGCAGTCGATTCAGATGAGAATCATGTGTTGACTGCCTGTCAGGACCGTATGATTAGAGTTTATGATGTGCTCACCGCTAAAAATACATCCAATTTCAAGGGTTCTCAGGGGGACGACGGCACTCTCATCAAAATTGCTTTAGACCCGAGCGGAGCCTTCATTGCCACTTCTTGTACTGATAAGAGTCTCTATATATACGACTATCAGTCCGGTGAATGTTTGGCCGCAACCAGTGGTCACTCAGAGCTGGTCACTGGTCTAAAGTTCTCCGAAAATGGAAAGAATTTGATCTCAGTTTCTGGGGACGGGTGTATCTTCATTTGGAAACTTCCCAACGAAATGGTTAATGCAATCGCTTCAAAGCTTGGATTACCGACACTTCCACTCTTGGAATCCCCCAAAATTGAAATTCCATCCAAACCTCTGATTCAAACGAATGCCATCCAAAACAAGGATAATAACGACGAGAACTCAATGAATAGCAGCAACTCTTCAGCGCTCTATCGCTTTAATTTGAAATCATTGCCTCTTTGGGCCAAAAAACAAATGGTAGACGAACTGCATCGCGACCCAAATGCTAAGGCAGTTGATTTGGAAGAAGTGCCCTCAAAGCCACCCCTCCCACCAAAAAGTTGTTGGGTTCAACGCATGGAAAGCACTCAAAATCTAGTCGTAAAATCCTGTCTGAATGAAGACGCAGTCATTCCATATCCGACCGCCAAAAACAACTCAAACCATTCCTTCAAAGAATTAAATAATAAACCAAATGATAAAAATGGTGACAACAGATACAGAGCTACCGATTCTTCGTCTGCCAGTAGTTATCGACAAGAAGATGACGACGATATTAACACTACGGATAGCGATAATATCGGGTATTCTGAGGACAAGCTCTCGGGTTCGGTCTTCAAAGTCAACGAATCGCCGGACAATAAAATACGAAAATCTAAAGGAGTTTTAAAACGTTATTCTGGTTTAGGAGTCGTGCCATCAATAAGTGTTCCTAATTTCAATGAACTGCATAGCGATGAAGAGAGTTCTAACACTACCGCCGATGACAGCAGTAGGAGTTCCGTTAATAAGAATTCGATTTATATCAGTACCGAAAACTTGGATCGAATCGATCAAAGAGAGAAGTATCTCAAGAATACCTTCGAAAATATAGACAAATGTAATGAAAATCAATCGACCGATAAATCTGTGAGTGTTTCGGACACTCTAACCCCCAATCGGTCGAGTATTTCATCTAAATATCACTCGAAGTCTTCTCCGAACACAAATAAGAGTCCAATTGAAATGAATGGCAGCACAACTGAACGCAACACTCCATTGACTGCGAAACCTCCCATTTCCAAGAGAAGGGATGACTTAACCAAAGCAATCAGTGAAGCGCGAAAGAAACTCGAAACGGTAGGCATACCTTTCCTTTCATACGTTTTGTTCAGCTCTAATGCGTTTTATATTCTGATTTGTCGTTTCATTTTGTCATTGAATAGTTGGGATGGAAGGGCTCCGGACTCAGTAACTCTAAAAGTGTGGCAAATCTCAGAGACTATAACTACGAGTCTGAGCCAAAGACTACAAATACCGATGACTGTGAGCTCTCTCATAGTTAATGACTAAAACAATGGCTAATAATAATTAAATGTACTTTTATTTAGACTCCGAAGCGTTTCGTCGTTCGATATCTTTAAGCGATTTGTCGTTTTCATTGAAACGCAAACCTTTGGCTAAATCTCAACTCAATTTGAATTTCAACAGTAATTATATATTTGTTTTCTATTTATTCATATTATTGTTATAATTATATTTTATGACCGAATTGTAGAGCAGAACGAAAACCATTTTTTTCACTTCATTTATATTCAAAAACGATTTAATTCTGAGAACAGATTAACTCATTTCTGTTGTGAACTATAATTTGTGTTCATTCGTAGGTTCGGCGCCGCTCTGGGAGAACAACAAACCCAATGATTTGAACCCAAGTGAAGAAATGTCGCGAAGCACTAGTGTTAGTACTTTAAGTAAAGTCGATTCCATCAAATCCCAGTCCATCTCTTTGAAGAGCAAAGGTTTATGGAGTAACAGCACATCTCAGACCTCACTCAGACCTAATCTATCCGGACGTCTGAGTGCACCGCCCACTCCTCTAAGAAAAGGGGCAAATTCTGTGTCCAGTGGCCAAAGAGACAGTTCAGATGACGATACTATGTCTTCATCTGATGATGAGAAGACTTACGGTCGCGCCCGACCCGTCACTCCTCCCAAACCCAATATTTTGAAACAACTTCGGCGGTCGTCGACCACTCAAAACGTTCTTCAAGTAAAGGATTCTTCACTTCAGCCCCAAAGTCGACCGCGACGTCTGTGGACTAATGACATGCGTTCCTCTAAAAGTGAATTCAATTTATCACACATTGGAAGAGAAACTCCCGTCAAATTGAGAAGCAATAGTTCCTCTTCAGGAAGTGGTTTGTGGGCAACTCCTCCATTGCCTCACATCCAAAATGAAAGGTTGGACTTATCGATGACTAATCCGTCGACAGTTCCTCGTAAGTCAATCATTCATTTTTAATAAATATTTAATTAAAGACATTAATATTGTTTGAAATTACAGTCACTCAAGAGTTGTGTCAACTCGTGGCCAACGAACTCAACTCTATATCGAAATATGCGCTTCGAATCTATGAGCGCTCGTCAGAGACGGGAAACATTCAAATGAGACACTACTTGGCGGACAGCATAGCAAAGACGTGCCAAAGCCTGCAGTCGGTCTCAAATCCAACAAATGGTTCTCCAATTCATTCTTCAAATACAAGTGCTGTAAGCAATGGTGACCCCAATTGCAGTCTTCCTCCGGAGAGTATGACTCAAGCAATGACTTTATTACAGCAATACTCCGACAAATTGATTAATTTAGTCGAACAGAGAATTAGTAAACAGTAATAAACAGTAATTCCAATCAATGTTTATATGATTTTATAACAAATATTCCAAACAATAGTGCCTTTCAATAGATATGCCTCTCATTCCGTTTTGCCTTAAATTCCAATTAATTGTCATTTCTATCAAAGAATTCGACGGTATTTCCAATTTTAATATCAAATCTCTATTTAATTGCTTCCATTTGTAAATACATTAGGAATGCATACAATTATTTAATTATAGTATTAATTATTTTTGAAAATTTAATTATTATATTAAGAGTTGATTTTTATTAAAATTATTTTTTATTAAAATATAATTATTGAATAAACGGACGAATTATTGTTTGATTTGTTCCAAAACTCCGCCTAAAATCAATTTTTCGCACTGAGAGAGTGGCAGATAATGCTGAAGAATAATACAATACAATCAGTCACTTAAATTAAGGTCAGACCACACATACCATACTATCCTTGGATAGAAGAACAGTCGTTCCGTCTTCGAGTTCGTAGTCACCGTATTCTGTATTACAGCGAACCTTAAAATAAATGATATTTAAGTTAAACAAACGATTCATTACTTTTTAATTAAAGTTTCATTACTTGAATGTATAGACTTTTCGGGGGTTTCTTATGAAGAGTCAAATCCAAACCCTTTCCTTCGTTGAGTTTATTCATATAATCGGATAAATTGTTTGAATAATATAAAAACCATTTGATTTCGGGTTCGGAGAGGTTTGCGATAATGTCTTGCGGTAGGACTGACCCCAATTCCCAACGCAATCGTTTCAACTTTTCGAGTCTATTATAACTTTGAGACAAACTTTAAGTCAAATCAAAGAATGTGTGGTTAAGTCCAGAGATGTGCAAACATTTGTGTGGAAATGGATTTGTTTGCACACCAATGGCTCATATAATTTGATTATCTTTACTGATATGAGAGAAGACACCGTTTGTTCCAAAGAAGTGCTGAAAACTTGATTTGTGCGATGAGTACCAAACTTTTAAATTCTTCATTAGTTTTATCGTTTGTCTCAGCATTTAATTGACTGATTTTATCGAAATTCGATTAAAATAATTAGTTTTCGCAATCGTTTCATAATTAGAGATCAATTATCAAAATTAAAAACAAATTGATTGTAAAGTCAGTGACTCTTAAATTGCACTTTCCTTTGAACAGATCCAACGATTTAAGCCTAATTAGTCATAATGACCATGCTAATTAATCTAATTCAATACTCACATAAAATCTTCGATTTTAGAGTTGAGTTCATTCATCTCTCGGACCACTCTTTGGACCAAATGATGACAATATGCGGGCATCGGGTCATTGCAATCACGGGTCAAATTTTTAATCAGTTCCAGTGCTTTGTCGCCAAGCATTGCATTCACATAAAATGTTAACAAGCTAAAACTTAAAACTAATTTTATCTCAATTTTATTGAAGGAAATATATAAGAGATTTATTGTAAAGGATTTAAATTATAAACTTTTAAACTTAAAATAAAGTCTAAAAAGATTTGAAAGGAATTTGTTGTAAATAAACAACAAATCCAATGAATGGGAGAAAAACCGCCAAAAAATGTGGCAAAACATGTGATTCATTGCATTCAATGATTGGCTCTTTTATTGCATTTCGTATTTGTTTTTATTCAAAGTTTTTAATATTTTTATATTTTAAACATTTTTAATATTTAATCCTTAATTTAATTCAGAATTTTGTTACAATTTTAACGACAATAATAATTATAATATGAATAAAGCGGACGAAACCAGAGATAAGATCAGACAAATGCAGTATTTGATGGCAGAGAAGAAATTCATTGACGATATGATCCACAAATTGGATGAACAGAAGAATCGCTTACTTTTGGAAGAGCTATCGATCCGAACAATGATCTCAAATCAGAGTAAGTCTCAGAAAACATTGTTCTAATAATTTTATAATTAATTATGGATTGACCAGGCTCAAACAATGCACAGATGGAAGACGAGGAAATAGTAGACAATTCGGTGAAGTCCGTCAATCTTTGCAGTGGAACTCCTTGTCGTCCAATCGAAGAGCCGATCGTCGCTTCTCTTCAATTGAATGACGGCATAAAAAAGGCAAAAGTGGAGGCAGTCGTCCAACCCTTAGAGCTCGACGTTAGAAAAGTTTTGCTCAAATTGGCTTCAGGTGGACATCAAGACCAAGAAGAAGATGAAGAAGAAGAGGACGACTGAACTCTTCTGTCGTTACTTTGGATTTTTAATCAAAACTAAACCATTTGTTTGAATCATTTCATAATTATTATATTTAATCTCATTTTAATTTAAACTCAAATTAGTTTCAAATAAGTTTATAAAATCGTCTAAAAGTGTTGTCAATAATTTTGAATGAATTTTATATTAATTTAAATGAAGAAAAATGTGTGAAATTTATTTGTAAAGTTTTTAATTTAATTTAATAAAAAACTCAATTAAAATAAAGTTTGAATTTGAAAGCGATTTATTTGTAACGAATTCAATGAATGAGAGAAAAGGAGTCAAAAAGTTTTTGTAAATCATGTGATTCATTGCATTCAATGATTGGATCTTTTATTGCATTACTTTTTATTCATAACTTTTATGTTTAAAATTTTAAGCATTTTTTATAACGAATTGAGTTTCGATTTTATTACGTTTTAAAGATATTATTATTAATAATATGAATAAATCGGATCAGATTCGAGAAATACAGCGACAGAAGAATTATTTGGTCGCTGAGAATAAATTCATTGATATTATGGTCCATAAATTGGATGAACAGAAGAATCGCTTGTTTTTGGAACAGCTTTCACTCAAAACAATGATCACAAATGAGGGTAAGATTCGGACAATACTTCAAATTACTTTATAATGATTTGTCCACTTTTATCGACTGACAGCCCATTCCTTAGACAAAGAAGAGGTGGACGACGACAAAACAGAGACGGCTTCGTTTAAGTCAGCACATTCTCATGGTATGAATCGCGTCATAAAATAACAATAATCTTAATTCAATTCTATTAAAACAGTCGACAATTCGGACAATGAGTCCATCAATCTTTGCAGTGGAACTCCTTGTCGTCCAATCGAAGAGCCGGCCGTCGCTTCTCTTCAACAAAAGGATGGCATAAATAAGTCGAAAGTGGAGGCAGTGATCGAACCCTTAGATCTCGACGTTAGAAATGTTTTACTAGAATTAGCCTCAGGTGGACATCAAGACGAGGAGGAAGAAGAAGAAGAAGACGATGACTGAACTCTTTTATTATTACTTCGATTTTTAGTCAAATCATTGAAAACAAAATAATTTTTGAATAATTTCTTATTTTTTTAATCGCATCTCATTTTAATTAAAACTCAAATTATTTGAATTTGAAAATTGTGTTATTTTAAAGTGATATAAAGGGGGTAAACAAGGGCTCAATATTTATTAATAACTGAATTGATATACCAAGATTCTTCAATTCTGTAATATTATTTGAATTTTAATGCAATAAATAATCGAAAGAAATATAAATCATTGGTTTTGATTGAATGATAAGAAACAAAGCTTTTAGTATTGAATTGAAGTTAAATTTTACTACATTTGAAAGACTGACTATTTTAAGGACAACTCATAACTCAATAGGACTTTCCGTTCTTTACTGTCTGTTAATTATATTTTGCATAATATTATATTGCATTTGAGCGGAATCAACCCTTTCCCCCATTGAGTGACCCATTCTGTGACCCATTCTGTGACCCATTCTGTGACCCATTCTGTGACCCATTCTGTGACCCATTCTGTGACCGTATGGAACGCACAAATCCATTCATTTACAAAAAAAGTCTTCGATTTTCGATATAAGAATAATTTATTTGAGACAATACTTAAGGGCTGTTGCCGGCAGAACAGGCACACGGGCTAATCGCACACGCATTAGACTATACCAACGCTAAATTGGACGCACTTTCAAAGGAAGACTCTGCAGGAGATCGCACTCCAGAGCCAGATGTCCACCAAATCGTGGAAGTGTC
>JAQGCQ010000224.1:0-17803 GCA_034699945.1 Chamobates pusillus
ATTGTTTTTAAAATCAATTTTTAGTCAAATAATAATAATAATTACAATTTGTTTGATGTTTGGAATCAAAAGTTTGTCGTTTAATAAACAGATCTAATATTTGAATCATTTTTTACTTTTCTATTAAAGTTTTGACTAAAATTTGTTTCATAACTAAAAGTCAAAAATTGTTTATTTTTTACACGAATTTAGTTTCAATTCATTTGAATTTCATTTGAAAACTCTTTTCTCAGTTATTCTTAAGTTTTGTTTGTTTTCTAATACATCAGTAATTGAATTGAATTTCATTTAATTTTTCATTAATTTCTTAGTTTTTATTTTCATAAAGTTTTTTAGGAGTAATGAAACACTTGTTTCACAACAGAAGAGATGATTTTCAATGGATTTCTTAATTCTTATTCAACCAAATAATGCTTTTTTATGAATAGTATTAAAGATATTACACAATAATTGAATGCCTTTTCATCTCTGGATGTCAGCAGATATTGGGATCAGATGTGAGACACAGAATATAAGACATTTGACTGCAAACACACCATTCAATTAGAAGGCATTCACTGTTTGTTTAGTTTTACATAACTTTTGAGACTTTATATAACATTTGAAATAAATAAAAGTTTTTTGTTTAATGAGTTGTTGTTTAATGAGATGTGATGTTTGAAAACCAAATTATATACCCTTTCAATACTGTTCGACAATTTTTCAATTGATTACTAAAATTAGAATTAAATTAGAAATTAATTAATAAATAAAATAAAACTAAAGACAAGAATAGAGTTCACAAATGTTTACAAGTTTTGTACCAAAAACTAAAACAAAGAATTTTTTTATAAAATAATTAATTAATTAATCATTCATTCAATCAATTAGTGGTTTGGAGTCATTTTGCATACAATTAGACAATCGTTTGATTTATAAAACAAATGGAAAAGTTTTAGACATTTTTCAGACAAAAAAAGTGTTAAATTGTGTCCAAAGGTTTGGTTAGAGTTTGTTTTGAGCCGTTCTTTTCGCGCATCAATTTTGAAGAGAAAACACAGAATAATAAGAATAACAGTAATTATAATAAGAATTGAATTGATTTTGCATTTGAAGGCACTATTAGTCTTGTTTTGAGGAAGAGCTCAAACTATTATTTCATTTCAAAACTCATTCAAATCGTAATTAAGAATTGGTTTGAAAATTAAAATAATAATTAATTATTATTATTATTATTATTATTAAGTAGTTATTTGTAAACACATTTTAAACATAATTTGATTTTTAATTCAATTGATTAGAAAATGAAAAGTAAATAAAACTCTTATAATATAATTGTAATAATAATTAAATCAATTGATGTCTACTTTAATAAATCATTGATCGAAAGCGCGAGTGTTTTGTGGTTTTAGTGCCAAAAATGACAACTTTTTTGTCAAATCGAGTATACAATTGAAGGGAATGTAAATACTGTACCAAATGTTAGGTTTAATATCAGTTAATTGATTGTATTTTTCATTAATAATTAATAATAATAACAATTATTGTATGCTTTTTACCCAAAATTATTGTCAAGTGTTGAGCACAGACTCACTTTAAACAACTAAATGACATAATCGTTGACTGAATCGTCTTTTTTGGTAATGAAAGTGAAAAATAATAAAATAGTGTTTAAACTGAGAGACAAATAAAAAATTAAAATAAATATAAATTCATTGAATTAATAGTAGAAAAGCTCAGCACAAAAGTCACAATTGATTTGTCGGTTCGAAACTTCGGACACAAAATATAGAAAATTGGATAAAATTAAGAGAAAACTCGACTCTGAATATAACAACGGATTTGTTTGTGGTTTTCAAGACTCAGAATAGGAATCGGAATCAGAATCAGTGGTGAAAATAGTTTCGGTGCTCTAATAAACTGAACAATTGTTTCACTAAATAATAATAATATTATATATAATAATAATAATAATTAATAATAATAATAGTAATGTAATGACGAATATAAAAGTTCTGTACATTTATATAATGAAGTAATGAATGAATCTTTTGTTTCAACATATTGTCCATCAAATAGAGGATAAGCACAGCATTCTTAGCACAGCAGCAGATAGTAGTCAGTCGTCACTAATTGTTTCAATAATTTATATCACGATTTGTATTAAATGTTTGTTTGTTTGTTATGTAATGATTTGCAGCAATAAATGCAGTCATTATTTGATATCAAATCAGAGCCAGAATTAGAGTTAAGCCGCGAATCGATAGTCAAACGTATATATAGTTAGCGCTAAACTCAGGGATTAATTGCCGTTAAAAATATCACATTTTTTGCTAAAAAATATTTTAAACTATTTGTCCGAACAATCAATCGGTCGGTCATTAATTGGGCGACACTTTTGAGGTAGAATTAGAGTTGCCTTTAGTTTTACTTTTGTGTACTTCTTTAGAAGACTTCGAAGACGAAGAACTACTCTTCTTCTTAATGGCGGCACTCTTTGATTCCGGTTCAAAGTCCGACCCATCGTTCAGGTCTTTGTCGTCATAATCACCGTTGAGGTCGTCGTCGTCGTCGTTACCCATCAGTGACTTAAGACTGTCGTCATCTGAATCGCCGATAGCGGCCGCCGCGGCCGCACTCGACGGATGTACTCCAGCACTGGCTAACAAACTGCTGGCCAACGACAGTCCTGATGGAGCACTACTAGCACTGTGTGCGCCCACATTATGTGAGGACGACTTCGATGATCTACTACTCGATGACGTCGTCTTTGTCTTTGAGTGGGAACTACTGTTTGCAAAACTGTTGATAGTATTTGTCGTTGTATTGAATCCACTCATAGCTGTTGTGCTCAGACCTCCCAAACCGTTCATAAGTCCGGGAATACCGAATGGAGAGCCACTCAGACCCGAGAATCCACTCAAACTCAACGGATTGTATAAGAAGTTTGGGTTTGGATATAGGAATGGTAGCGAACCCGCGCCCAAAGCCGCCGCAGATGAGCCCAACAGTTGAGAGTTGAGACTATTCTTGTTTTTATTCGAATTACTGCTCGACTTTCCTCCCGAACCACTCTTTGAACTCTTTTCGTTTGTCGTCGAACTCGAGTCAGAGCTGTCCTTTTTATAGTCCGATGAAAACGTGGTACCCGTCAGAGCACTAGAGCTGGGCGTCAGTCCCGGCAGATTGAAACTGGGAAAACCGAACAAAGGGTTACCCAAACCCATACCCGCCAGTCCTCCGAATGGGAAGAACAGCGGAGGACCAGAATTGTTTTGGGAATTGTTAGAAGAGCTGGTCGTAGGTGTGGTTGTCGTCGATGACATCGAACCTGAAGTAGACTTTGATGAAGAAGTGGTTGTCATTGACGAGGAGGCAGTGGATGACAGTCCAGAGGCCGAGTCCATAAACATCTTCATTGATGGAAAGCCGGCCGCCAACAGATTGGCGTTGAATGAGTTCAGGGCAGCCGAAGACGGATAACTCATACCACTGGACGAGACGGCAGTGTTTCCAAAAGCATTCCCGTAACCACTGGCCAACAGAGAGGCCGCAGTTTGACGCCGAGAACTACTACTGGAACTACTCGTTGAACCGCTGGAACCGGTGTTCAAATTGCTTGAACTGTTGTTCAATAGATTGGATGCCAAAGCACTCAGACTTGAGTTGGAGCTCATATTCGAACTTCTTTTATCACTGGTTCGGGTCCGCACTCCAGCGCTCGCAACAGATGTCTGTTTGTAATACAAATAAGAGTTTAATTTCACAAAATGTTTAATCAATTGTTTGTCACATCACTTACCGGTGTCTTAAAAGTGGCCGCTTTTTCTTTGTTCACAATCGGACTCCATTTGGGGTCGACGTCGAACTTAGGGTTCTTATCGAGCCATTCGGCCAAATGCTTGAGTGGCGGAGCTTTAGATCCAGTTATCTATCATTTGAGTTATGATTTCAGTATTAATATCAAGAATCGAATGACAATCCAATGTCTATTAATTCATACCTTTTTGCCGGTCGTTCTGTTAATTACCGAAACATTCTCTTCGCCGGTCAAGTGTTGCATATCTAGTTGTGACGGATCCAGTCGTGAGCGTCGACTTCGACTCCTTCTACTGTCGGGCAGTTCTAATAATTCGGTCTGAAATCAAATTCAAATAACAATTAATACAAATTCAATGATAAGCTCTTCTCTCATCTGTTCTCTAATCAGTAATAACTGTCCGGAACTCACATTTGCCGGAATCGATGAAATTGTGCTCATATTTAGGTTCGGATTGAATACGTTTGCGGCCGACGCGGCCACCATTGACGCCATACTCGGGTTCTGAGCAATGAATTCAGGGTGATCTTCGAATAGGTTTCTCAGGTTTTGTCTGATGATCGCCACCTGTTCTGCAATAGTCGACGCTTCGGTCGCCTTCGAAGGCGGAAGTTTTGATGCGTCCAAAGCACCGAAATGTGCGTTCGATTTGGCGCCCAATAGAGACGAGTCGTTCCCTTTTGATGACGAACTCTTCGAATGAGCCGCCGGTGGAGTCTTATTCTGCATAAGAGCCGAATGCTTCTGAAGTTCTTCCATGAAGTGCGACGCCTGACGTTTTTCAAGGGATGACAGAGAAGAGAGTGACGACAGACTCGACTCCAATTGACTCAATTTGTGCTCAGGTTTGGGATCAGTTTTCTTTTCTTCCATCATTTTCTTTGCCTGAAGATTAAGAGCCAACGCATCGATTCGTGAGCCGATCCTTTTTGAACTCTTCTTTGAAGGCAGTGGTGCTGACGATGCAGTCGTTTCAGTGGCCGCTGCCATCGCAGCCGCAGCCGAAGCCGCCGTCGATCGAGCTTTGGATGGAGAGTTGGCTCGACTTCGTTTGCTCGGAGCAGAACTCAAGTCAAGCACGTCGTGACCGGCGGCTCCACTCTTCTGCATCTCTGGTGGATTACTGGGCGCCGGTTTGTGTGCCGGTGCCGGAGGTGTTGCCATTTTAGGAGATTGTTTGTATCTACCCGTCAGATCCAGTGTTCCCATAGTGGGCGGGTTACGACTCGATGAACTTTGATGTGCGGGCGGCGGACCCTTTGAACTGCTATTCGATTTGCCTGAACTGGCATTAGTTGCTGATGACTGAGCACTGGCTGCCGCCGCAGCCGCTGCCAGAGATGACTGTAATGTTGAGCCCAACAGCAGAGAAGCCGTCTTCTCGTCGGTCATCAGTTCGTCTCTTATGGCTGACCGCAGATTACAGAATGGAAGTGAAAACAACGGCGGAAGGAATTGAGATGAAGAGCCCGACAGCAAAGATGTCTGCTTTTGCTTCGAAGACAAACTCTGCGACGACTGTTGTGACTGTTCTATAGTCTGTGACAACAGATTTCTCAACTTTTGTCGCTCGGCCTCCACTTCGAAGCGACGTCTCCTTCGTCTTCGTCTACGACTCGCCGACTCATTCATTGACACAGAATTGTCTGCATAGAAGAACTCCGGCAGAGGTGACAGCGCTTCCCTACGAGGCGTGTGGTCTGGAGTTGGGTGTGGTGTCGGCTCACGACTAGCACTCGACAAACTGCACGGCGATATCGGTCGCGGAGAACTGTCAGCAGTGGCCACACTTGGCGTCGACGGATGATTACCCGATAGAAGGGAAAAGAATGAGTGACGAAGTGATGGCCACTCATTCTTCTCTACCGTATGACAGATCTGTTCTAATCTCATCTGCAAAACCCTGTCTTTAGGAAATCGGGGAAAACTCTTCACTTGACTCGACTGTGGCTGAGGTGTCGACGAAGCAGTCAATGAAACCTCTTTTTCGGTCACAACTGAAGTCGATTCCGATTCGGTTTTCAAATCATTGATATCTTTCTCAAGAGTTTCGGTTTCGGTTTTTGCGACCGAAGAGTCTTCTGTTGTAATTGATTTTTTCTCGTCATCTGTGGTCTCAGTTTTGAGTTCTTTTTCATCGGTTTCGGTCTTTTCGTCAGTTTGTGTGTCTTCTTCTTCTTCCACTTCTTCTGGTTTTGGTTTAGGATTTTCATCGTCGACTTCCGTCGACTTTTCTTTTTCATCAGATTCTTCCTTTTCTTCTTTGTCTTTGTCTTTGATTTCGTCATCATTTTTATTATCATCGGATTTGATGTCAACTATTTCTTCAGTTTTGTCTTTTTCCGAGACTTCTTCGTCTTCACTGTCTTTTTGTTGTTCTTTTGAATCGTCTTTTAATTCAATTTGTTTTTCACTCTCTTTTTCTTCGTCTTCTCTGTCTTTACTCTCATTTGAGTCGACTTTCAATTCTGAATCGTTTTTCTGTTCTTTAGATTCACTTTTCTCTTCATTCGTCAAATTCTGTGTTTCAGAGACAACCTCTTCGTCTTCTTTTTCTTCTTTGTCTACAATTTCTTTGGAGTCTTTCGGTTCACTTTGGGGTGACTTTAAGTCAACTTCTTTTTCATTGGCTTTTTCTTCAATCGATTCCTCGACTTCTTCTTTGATTTGATTGTCTTTGTTTTCGACACTTAATTCAGGTTTAGTTTCGGTGTCGATATCGTCTTCTTTGGTATCTTTTGATTCTTTATCATCTGATTTGTCATTGGCTTTGGTTTCAGACTCTTTTGTCTCTTTTTCTTCTACTTCTTCGGTCACTTCTTTGTCTTCTTTCTCTATTCTCTCGACTTTTTCTTTCACTTCTTCTTCTACTTCTTCTTTGATTTCTTGTTTAATGTCATTATTATCTGATTTCACATCAGTTTTATCTGTGATTTCGGATTCACTCATCATTTCTTCGTCTTTGATATCCATTTGTTTGGAATCCAAGTCTTTAAGATCTTCACAAATGTCTGCTTTTGTCTCATTTGTCTCACTCTTTGGTTCCATTGATTCAATTGATTCTAAATTTTTCTCTTCATTCGCTTCCATTTGTTTGAATAACTCGAGAAAAGACATTTCGGGATCGTTTGCAAGATTAAAGTCGAGTCTATTGAGACCGTATTTGGCGGCGCCCATCAACAGGTCTTTGTCGTGTTTGCCGCACAGCCACCAATCGGGTAAATCCATTGAGTGCTGACACAGTTGTAGTCTTTCGTCGAGTTCCGGATGAGTGACAATCTCTTCTCGGATTTTACTCAACAAATCGATTCGCGCCAAACAACGACTGGCCCTCTCTTCGGATATCGGGTCCACACTTATGGGTAGGTTCTCCTCCTCTTCGGTGAGTCGTCTTCCGTTAACGCGTTTACACATCGCGTAAAACGCTTTGAAATATTCGGTTAAAGTTTCGTCCATTTTTCGTTCCAATTTGCCGAACGACCGGAAACGAGTCCAGTCATACCTGTCCTCATCGCGATTGTATTCCACACCAAACGAAGAGATGACTCGATAGAAGTCCGCCTCTTCTCTTCGCGACCATTTCCTGAGTGGAGTTGAGGTAAAGGAGAGTTAGAGTAAAGTAGAGTTAAAGTAAAGTAAAGTCAATATAAACCAAAATAAACCAAAAATTTGTTAATCACTTCTCAATGAATACATACTTTTGAGCAAGGTCTCTTTTCTTGAGATCTCTTTCTTTGATGGCCGCCTCGAATCTCTCGAGTCTTTCCAATCTCTGTTGATGTCGTGCCCTCTGAGCTATCTTCGCCTCCTGTTTCTTGAAGTTTCTCTGATAACTGGTCACTATTCGTCTCAATCTGTGGTTCATATCAGCAGCCGATGGAAACGGAAGCAGAGCTCCCACTCCCGACTCCCCACAGTTCACCTCCACATCGCTTTTAGCTCCACCCGTCTCGCCGTCAGTTTGACTCAGAGGAGTGGCCGGTGTGGCCGGGGTTTCGGGCTCGTCGTCATCGTCCAAAGTTTTGCCCAAATCGTCGTCGGCATTGATTTCGGCCAAAAGTGCGGCGCCGTCGGGAGGACCACAACGTCCCAAAAAACAAAGCGCCGGGTCCTGACGCATCAAATTGAACCGGTCGTAGCCATGTTTGTAGACACCCACCACAAGAGACTTGTCTGCCTCCTCGTCCCACCAGTGGGCCGGCGGATCGCCATCAGCCATAGGCGGAGGAATCGGAATATCGCGGGCAGAGATACCGCGGAACACTTGTTCGTGTAAATCGCCGATTATCTCGTGTTTCAAATAATACAAAAGTCTGACCCGAAGTAGAATTCTATTCAAATAATAAGAGTTTGAAAATTAACTCAAAATCAACCAAATCTTGGATTCAATTAATCATAACTTTTGACTCAATTATCAGATATTAAATAGAATTTCAACGCATTGTAACTCAACTACCAATCAATTGATAGGAATCACTCGGTATTAGCATGGCTTTAGTCATCACTAATGGTCACAATTGGATCAGCTATTATTAAAAGCAAGGCAGTAGACCTGAGAGGCACTACTGCACTATATAAGACAACTACTCACTTGTTTGCGTGTCGGTGCAAATGTTTGCGATACATGTCGTCAGTTAAGAGGAAGTCTGGATTGAACTTCTCATCTTTGGCCCAATCGGATACCTCTAGTTCTTCGCCGACAGTCTTCTTCGTCTTCTTGTTTTTGCGGCCGCGCGGAACCGGAGCCGACAGTCCTGAATGGTTGCGATGAATGCGATGCTCTCCATCTTCATTAGGAGTAATCAGATCCCAAATGAATGCTTTGATCTTTTCGTCGCCCTTATAGTTCTGGAGCGCAAACAGTAATAAAACTCTTGAGATCTGTTCGACATCCAGTCGTGACAGTTGTCGTCTAAAGTTTCCCATAACAAGACATTCGTTCCAACGGCCCCAACCAAATGTAAGTAAACCCTTTTCCACTTTATAACACTCGGCTCGGGTCCAGTTGCCGGGACCAAACTCTTGCATATAGTCCTCATCCCTTTCCCTTTCATATCCACCTCCGCGTCCTTTTTTGAATTTCTTTCCTTTAGGCAAACGAGAGTTACGGCCGCCTCTGGTCCTCATCGACACAGAGTCGTCGTCTTCGTCACTGGTCTCCAATTCAGACATGTCTAACACTGCGTCGTCGGCACCGAATCGTTTGGTCTGAGTCCTGCGTCGGGGCTCCTGTACTATGAGTTCGTTACGACCTTTGAGTTCGTCGATATCGAAGTTGGCTTTTTTGGCCCACTTTTCCCAGAAGTTGGGGTCGTCTACCTCTATGTCAGACCGATTGCTCGATGAAGCGAACGATGCCTTAGAGAATGTCGAGCCCTTGCCTTCGCTCTCTATGATCACAGTCTGGGTTCGTCTCTGAAGAATCTGTTCGATGTCTTCTTCACAGAACTTGTCTCCTGCGTTGTCGTCTTCCATCAGCGCTCCATAAGCGCCTTTCCTCAACAGGTCTTCCACTTCCTTTTTAGTCATGGGTCCGCCCGCCTCACCCGCAGCACCCGTTTTCGATGTGTTCATTGACTGGAGTACAGCCCTGTCCAGACCCAACTTGAGGCTCGCCTTATCGAACATTTCCCTCTCGTAAGTGTTGCGACAAATGAGTCGATACACTTTCACTGCCTTCGACTGTCCGATACGATGACACCGGGCCTGTGCCTGAAGATCGTTCTGTGGATTCCAGTCCGAGTCGAATATAATCACAGTGTCGGCTGCCGTCAAATTGATGCCCAGCCCTCCGGCGCGGGTACACAAAAGAAACACGAATCGATCCGAGTCTGGTTTACAGAACCGATCGATGGCCGCCTGCCGTAGATTTCCTCGAACTCTGCCATCGATTCTTTCGTATGGGTATCGCCGCTGAACCATATAGTCCTCCAAAATATCCAAACACCGAACCATTTGAGAGAAAATCAAAACTCTGTGACCATTGGCTCGGAGTCGGGGCAACAGTTTGTCACAGAGAACCAGTTTTCCCGAAGCGGCCACTATTGCGCTCACAGTTGTGTCCAGTTCTCCGCTGTGTTGTTGTCTGTATTCCATCATTATCTGCTCTTCGGCACCATTGATGAGAAAGGGATGGATACAGCACTTCCTCAGTTCCATCATTGTGTTCATTAGGTTAGGAATGTTGGCAGAGGTTCCGCCTTTGCTCAGGAACTGGAAATTCCTCTCCAGTATAGCTCTGTAGTACTTTTTCTGGACGTTTGTCAGTTCCACCTGAGGTCGGATTCCAATTGGAAAGGGTTTAGACAATTAGTTTACAATCACTTCCATCATTCTATAGCACTCGTTATAGCACTCACCTCAACGATGGTCTCTTCTTTGGGGGCCAGACTCTTCTCCACGTCCTCTTTGAGTCTCCTCAACATCATTGGTTTGAGAATAGCTTTGAGTTTATCGACCTGAGCCTCGGTCTTGAGATCTCCAAACTCTAACATAAAGCTCTCGTTTGATGTGAATTGTGTCGGTTCCAAAAAGTTTAGTAAACTGAACAGCTCTTCTACATTGTTCTGGAGTGGAGTTCCCGTCAAAAGGACCCTGTGCTCCATATCGAGAAGACGCAAACCTTCCAATAGTTTGCAATTCCTGTTCTTAAGTCTGTGGGCTTCGTCTATAATACATGTCCTCCAATGGATTTCTCTTAACTCCAAACAATCGGTTAATACTATTTCGAAAGTAGTGATCATGACTTGGAATTTGTAGATTCCGTTTATTCTTTCGTTTTTCTCGTTTCGGTAATACATTTCGTACTCCTGAAGCATATTACGAGAGGCGGAGCTAATAATCATAAGAGAGTAATAACAAGAGTCAAACTCTGGCCACACAAAGAGATACCATACCTTCCGTGATATGTGATAACATTGAGATCAGTCCACGTCTCGAACTCTCGCTGCCAATTACCGATTGTCGAGAGCGGTGCTATCACTAGAAACGGTCCGGGAATACCATATTTGACAATCTCGTTGATAAAGGCCAGGGACTGAATCGTTTTACCCAGACCCATTTCGTCGGCTAATATACAGTTTTGACTGAAAGTAACACAACATTAGTTTGGATGAGAGCACACCTCCACCTCCACAACAAACAACTTACTCGTTATACCAGCAGTAACTCAACCAATTGACTCCTTCCAATTGGTATTCCCTAAGATTATTGCCTGCCTTATAGACGGGTGAGTCTTCCTGTTTCTTCCAATCACTCGGCTTTGGTCTGCGTTTTGGTTTCCATTCGCTTTTTGGCGGCGGTTTCCGGAATTTCCAGAACTGTTCCACTTTTATTGGGTCCAAGTCGTCCTCCAACTCCCAAGTGCTGTCCTCATAGGCCAGAGCTCTCCATTTAACCAAATAGTGTTTCACTTTTCTGGTCTTAACCGGAGGTTTGGGCTTCTCTTCGTCGTCGTCGGAGAGAAGAGACGACTCTTTTGTGGCTTCAGTTTTACTGATAATTGATTTGTCTTTAATGTCTTCGTCGATAGAGTCGACCACTTTTTCTTTGAGGTCCTCTTTTTCTTCTGAGTCCACTTCCATCGACTCTATGTCAGTGTCTTTGTCTTTGGTCTCACATTTGTTGTCATCATTTGTTTCACTCTTAATCTCTGTTTTAATGTTTTCATCACCTTTTGTGAGCTCCTCTTCATTCTGGTCTTCGTTTTCTGTTTTCTCTTCTTCTTCTTCTTCTTCTAAAACAGAATCTTCTGATTTGTCTTTAGTCTCATTATTATCACTGATGTCGGCGTCAGTCTTCTCACTATCGTTTGGCACAACTGAAGACTCGGCCGAATTTGGTTCAGTTTTGTCGGTTTCAATGGTCTGCGAATCGTTTGTTGTTTGCGATTCGCTTTCAATTTCTTTCGACTCTATTTTGGCCACACTTTCAGCCTTTATCTCAACAACTGGTGATTCGATAATCTCTTCGATTTCATTCACGTCCAGAATTCTGTCCACTTCTATGTAATCCGGATTATAAGGCTCTTCGTCTAAGAAGTCAAACATATTGAGTGTATCCTTCTTTTGTCGAAAGCGTTTAATCTTTTGTCCAATACGTCGATCGCCTTTTTCGAGCTCTTCCTCTGTTCTCCACTCGCAGTGAAAATACGATAAGTTTTTGTATTTAACGAAAAACTCTTCCACTTCTATGGTCTGCGGCTTAATATTGATGTCTGTTTCCAGTGATGTGTTGTTCTCAATGTTGTCGTCTTCGAGTTCTCTTTGAGCCATTCGTGAACACAATATCTTTTCCACAACCATTGTGTCCTCATTAATGTTTGTCACAACACTCAACACTTGGCCATCACTAACAGGTTTGCCATTGGAGTCAAGCAGTGGAGTCAAAACACCCGTCGAATCCTTTTTGTTGGCACTGTTGTCGTCCTCTTCCGACAAATCCAGTTCGATATCATCGGTATATTTTTGTCGTTTAGTATTTCGCGCCGAACGACGCCTATCCGTGTCGTCCGGTGACGGCGGAGGAGTGCGTTCTATATCTGAGTGGTCGGGAGAACCCGAACCCAAACGGCGTTTCTTTTTGTTTTTACTGAACTTTAGCGCAAGTTTTGGTAATTTCTTTTTAGGCGAAGACCTGTTCTTTACTTTAGGCTTTGATCGCGACTTTGAGTCTCGTTTTCCTTTTTTAGCCGAACTCTTACCAGTGCTCGACTCCATTGCACTCGAATCGCAAAGGGATGACTCTTGTGTTGCGTCGTCCAAATCAGTGGTTTGCGACACTTTAGTTGATTCGTCTAATAGTAGGTCTTCGGTGCCGACCGGTGTTTCTTCGCTCACCATTAGTTCGGAGACCACCACTTCTTCTGAATCTATTGTCGGCTTTTTCTTTCGTTTTTTGCCTTTTTTAGCTTTGGGTGGCTTTGGGTCCACCTCTAGAGTTGTGTCACCCCCTGCTTCCAATTCCAATTCAGGTTCGGGTAACTCTTTTTTGGGTTTCCTTTTCTTTGTTTTCTTGGCTTTCGGTTCCTTTACTACAGGAATCGGAGCCGATGTCTGTTCGTCGACATCAAAGTCATACGAATCCATTTTGGGCTCAGGTATAACATCATCGGTTGTTGGTGGAGGACAGGGTGACACTTGTCGTGGAGGACTGCTATACATATCTCCATCAGAAGGAACAGCCAGCGATACACTGGTCTCGTCTTCGGTGGGCATTGATATAAGAGTCGTGTCATTCAATTGGTTGTTATCACTGATTGAGTTCTGTTCTAAAAAATTTTCGTCGTATAAGTTCTGCTCGGATTCTAACGGCTTCTCAATTATGGCCGGAATTATCGGCTGCTCTGAAGGTATCGGAGAGACTATCGGAGACATTAATCGATGAGATTGTTGTGGTGGAAGTGGTGGAAGGGCTGGTATTGGTGGTAGTGATGGCAGTGGAACTGCTGGTGATAGTATTGGTGGTGCTGTAGGAGACATGTGCTGTGCTATTGGAGACAACATTGAACTCTCATTTGGTTGCGGTGTATGTGCTTCCAGAATGGGATGCGTTTGCATCGGTTGTTGACAATTGTTTGTCTGTGGCTGTTGTTGAGGTGGTAGTGGTGGAGAGTCCTGAGCCGAGGGCGGAGGCTGTGAAGGAGGTATAGCCTGTTGTTGCACAACATGTTGTTGTTGTTGTTGTTGTTGGTGTTGCAACTGCTGCTGAATAACAGCCGGTGCTAACACTGGCGGCGGACCAACCATTGGAGGCATCGTAGGAGGCATTGAGGGAGACATCGAAGGAGGCATCGATGGAGGCATCGGACCACTCATCGAAGGAGGCATTGAAGGAGGCATTGAAGGAGGCATCGAAGGAGGCATCGGTTGTGATTGTTGTGGACCTAACGCTGATTGTTGTGACGGAGGCATCGGTTGGCCATACATCTCATGTCCGTATATATCCGCCATATTTTCTGGAGGAATACCGTAATTATTGGGGTCGTAGTCGGGCGGACCCATCATTGCCACCGAGGGTGGCATCGGAGGCATTCGGTCCCCCAAATTGTTTTGCTTTCCTCTACCCCTTCCACGACCTGTTCCTCGCGGAGCGCGTGGCTGTCGAGGCTTCCTCTCCTTTTTAGGCTCGTTTGGGTCCTTTTTGGGTCGACCCTTACCCTTGCGTTTAGTGGGAGGCTCTCCAAAACTGTCGTCAAAATTGGCCGAATACGGATCAATAGGTCCGTAATCACCGCCAGAGTCTCGGTGTACGTATTCACCCATCTGTGACGGAACCATTCCATCCATTCCATAGGTGTCATACATAGACATACCTGAGTCGTGATCGCCATAAGGATTGGCATTCATTGCTGACGACTGAGACATATCTGAATTCATTTCATAATTCATGTCATAACTGTTCCCGTAATTAGCCATCACTTGTGGCTGAGTGTGAGGCGGGTATGACTGATGCACCTGTTGCTGGTTGTGGTGCTGCTGCTGCTGCTGTTGTTGCATCATTTGGTGGTACGGGTGATGAGACTGCGGGTGCGGCACTCCCGGTCCCATCATTTGTTGTGGTTGAGCGCCAACCGATTGAGAATTTGGCATTCGATCGGAAGGGGTCTGATTTGATTGTTGTGATGTTGGCTGCAAATCATTGGATAACGACGAGGGGTCCGACATCGGTCGAGGAGTGTTGGACGCGTTCGGACTTTTGATTGAGTCGAACATATGTGTTGGTGACGCCATCGGAGCGCCACCACTACTGGTCTGGCTTTGAGATTGTTGTGACTGTTGAGTATCGTTTGCTGCTGTCTGTCCTGTCTGTTGCTGTTGTTGTTTGTGCTGCGCTTTTATTACTGAAGAATCAAATGAAGAAACACTGCCTGTGCTAACAGTGCTTTGGTTTACGGCATAACCGCTTTGTAGGGCTTGTGATGAAGACGATGATGAAGAAGATGGAGGCGTAGAGTTAGTCGATGAAGAAGTAGAACGACTGAAAGATTGAGAAAAATTCTGTTCGCTCGCACTGACGGCACCACTCATTTCACTGCCGTATGAATTGTATTGTCCACTAAGTGTCGAGTTATTGTTGTTGTTGTTGTTGTTTGGAGTGTCCGCTCTTTTACTAACATTAGGCGACGACGAGTTCGAGGCCACTGTCGGTGAGCTCTGGTGTGTCGGCGTTTGACCTGACATTGAATGAGTATTTGTTATCGAAGTCGCAACAGAACCACCACTACTACTGTTCTGCGACGAGACGGCCACTGAGCCACCCATTGGGTTGGGCTGAGCACCCGTCCAGTGAGAGTTGTTTTGTTGATACTGTTGATGGTATGGGTATTGAGATTGATTTGACGCCATATTGCCTGACGTCGGCCCGTAATGAGAATACATTCCCGGCGGAGGTCCTGTTCTTTGAGGACCTGACGACTGAGGCGAAGGTGGAGCACCACCACCACCACCAGCCGCTGCTGCAGCTGCCGCCGCTTGGGCTGCTGCTGCCGCCGCAGCCGATGGTGTGTTGGGACCAACAGATCCATAATAAGAGGATGACGTCGACGACGAGGAAGAAGCGTTTGTCGATACCGGTATCGAGGATTTTGACGCACTACTGCTACCCACTCCTACCCCTCCACCCAAGTGAGGCATAACCATCTGCTCCAACTGTTGTAGACTGGAAGGTGTAGACGGCACTGACGAGCCGGGAGACATTCCCTGCACCGGACTCGACAAGTGGTTAGCGCCCGGACTGATCGGGAAACTCGACTGATGTGACGACGACTGGGAACCACTGCCTCCGCCACCGCCTGTCGAAGACTGACCCCTGCTATGTGTGTCCGGAGTGTGTGACGACGGCGGCATCGGTGAACCCGCCGGTGGTGTTGTTGTCGGACGTCTTGGAGACAGTGATGAAAGTTGTGAACCCGGCGGACCCGGTGCTGGAAACCCAGGTCTAAATTGTGGACTATTGGGACCGGTCGGCCCCGACAATGGATATGGAGATAGACGTGATTGGGCTGACGACTCGCCATAACTGCCCGCTTGAGGGTAACCCGAATACTGCTGCGGATATCTCGGGATCGAAGCGCCACTACTTTGCGACTGATTTTGTTGTTGTGATGTCGGCTGTGATTGCAGTGAAGGTGTGTTATAACCCATGTATTGCTGTCGAGGAACAGAAGAACCACTGATTCCCGAGTGTTGTCCACGACTTGATGCCGACTGTTGTGAACCAGAGCTCGCACTGTACGGGCCCTGAGATGGGGGTGCCGTTGGATAAGGCAATGTCGAGCCATCGCTAGGAATGTGAGCCGCCATTGACTGCTGGCTTTGAGTTGAGCCCTGGCCGCCATCACCACTTCTACCCCCACCTCCTCCTCCACCACCACTGGAGGAGTAGTACTGTTGTTGTCTCTGTTGTTCGTTCGGATGCATTGCACTGTACTCCGAATGACTCACTCCGTATTGGCTCTGAGGACCACCTCTTACGCTATGCAGTGATGTTTGGGAACCACCACCAGAGCCACGGCCGTCACCCACACCCTGACCACCACTACCAGAACCGGGATATCCAGGATATGTAGAGCCCCCAGGTTGCATATGTGGGACGCCCTGACCCGACCACATATCACTACTAGAACTCGAATGCGAGTGATATCCGCTCTGAGTCGGTGCCGATGGATATGAAGAGCTATAGTGAGAAGGCATTCCATGCATTGGAGGACCGGTAGGTTGTCGAGTAGGTGTCATTCCGGGAGTATGCATACGTTGTCCGCCACCACCACCACTGCCGTACTGTCCCATTAGACTCTGTTGGCCATAAGCACTGGGCATCGGTGGCTGTGTTGGTGGACCGCCACCACTACCGGACAGATGTGACGCTTGACTCATAGCCGTATTGTAGTCACTCATCCCGTGGCCAACATATCGCGGGTCTGTTGGATATTGTCCTCTAACTCCAAGTCCCTGACCGGCAGACCCATAGTTAGGGTATTGACTATGAATTTTATGGCTCATAAGGGGATCATTGCTTTGTGGATACGCCGCTCGAGACGCGTGTTGTGATGCCTGCAACTGATGGTAAGCCTGAGCTGAACTCTGACCCGACAGACCACTCAACACCGAAGAAGGCGGCATATTACTGCCGCCCACTGCCAGTCCTGGCGCCTGTGGTTGTCCCGACTGTGCCGTCTGTTGACCCGAAGCACTGCCATAACCGGAATGGTATCCTAAATAACAAATCAAAACATTTAGCAAATATTGAAAACATAGTCACAACACAACCACTACTACTGTCAACACTACTACTGACCGAAAGCATCGCCGATGAGCTGATAGTCTGCCATTCCTGCCAGATCTGAGCTATCCATATATCACTGCTAACACTTCCAATACATCGCAATCTTTTGTCGCAATTATTATCTCAACGATAACTCTAATTATTTATTATTCAATATATTATCACAAATGAAGAGATTAGTGAATATATTATTAGAGAGAGAGACAAACAACACTTTTTCTTCTTTTTATTCTTCTTCTTCGGTTCACTTTAATTCACTCTAATCTCACAATTAATCCATGGATTGAATAAATTAACGAATATTTTATTGAAATCCAAATAAAACACATTTTGCTTAAGAAGTCATTTCAATATTCCTTTTAATCCAATGATTAGTTTTCACTCAAAATTATTATCAATTAATCAAAAAATAAGATCTTTTGATTTCTTCAGCCAATAATTACTTAATATTATTATTATTATTATATCTTAATATTCCTCTCAAGTGTTGAGTGATTTTTTGGCATTAAATTCAATTCTGGTTTAAATTTAACTTCAATTTAATTGAAATCTAATTCGAGTCCATTTTTGACACGTCTTTGAATATAATTCTGTAAAACAAATAAAAACAAAAATATATTTAAATCATTAAAATTATTGTCAAAATTGTGATCAAAAGGCATGACATTAAATACAAGAAGAGAGAGAGGAATGAATGCTATCATAAAATGAAAGACAATA
>JAQGCQ010000225.1:0-17781 GCA_034699945.1 Chamobates pusillus
ATCGAGATGTAAAACAAAATCACCAAAAATATAAACATTGAGAACAAAACATAAAGAATAGAAAAGGAATGGTATACTAAAGTGGGGGAGAATCGGACCAATAGTGAAGTTCCAGTTCTGTAATTACAATAGAAATGATGTTTGACTCAAATTGAGGTAAAATCAAAGTTCAAATAATGCTTTTTCGTTGCAATCATTTTCGCTGACGCTTTGATTCTCTATTAATTTATTTTCCCGCTTTTGGGTGCACTGAATGGCACAGAATGAGCACAGAATGAGCACAGAATAGCAATCAATTGTTGAGAATAGACTACAAAATTGAGAGAAAAGTCTATTATTGCTGTTTATATCAACTGTTTGTCAATTGAATCGAGAATTTCAATCAAGACTTCGCTCTCATATTGTTTTCTAATTCTATGAAATAATTTATATTAAAATTGAATTCAATTGCTTTCAAAAGTTTCCAATTATTAAACCAATTCTCAGAAAAGTTTGTGAATTGCATTAAATTATTGTATTTGTATTTAAAAATATTTTTAAATTCAAGTTTTAGCCAAAACTATGATTAAAAAGAATGATATTTAAAATTAATGACTGAAAGTGTTTATCAAATGAAATAAATGATTGCGAATATCAAACAAATGATATAATGTTTGAACTGAAGGCAAATGCGTTGATAATAATGTTTAATGAATTAATGCAAAAATTAATGTAATTAAGAGTCAAATATAGCACTTAATTTCAAATAGTATTCAATGTTTGACTGCATTTGATGTGCGACTCATTCAGCACAGAATCTATGCTCTAAACCCCGCAAAGGAAGGAAAACGGAAAAAGTCGGGATATCCTTCGGTAGCTGACTCTCTCTCCCATTCTCTCTTATTATTGACTGGTTGTGCTCAGCATTGGCTTTCTCTGTCATTCTTACACTGTATTACAGTTTCTGTATATAATATCGTTAAATATTATATATTGAAGAGAATTAGGAAAGAGTTGAGTTGAGCCGCAATTCAACCGACATATCCACACATCCACTACTTTCTTATCAGTATTATATGAGAACATAAGCCATCAAATAGAAGGCTGTGTCGGACACGAATTGCTTACACGACTCTATTGAGACGACTATCAGCACAATCATAGACTCAAATCATTGAAAGCCAAGACAGGACTGAGCGCTGCCATAACAAGAGAGGCCAACTTTATTCTTCTTTGAGCAATATTTGCACAGATGACTGACTCAAGAAAAATGCACACAAAATACAATCTGGTATTAGATATAGAGCTCCAAAAGAAAACTTTGTTCATCGCTGTTGGCATAAGAGGCCATACATAAGGCACAGCACAACTTTGAGCTGAGAGCCCAACTCTTGGCATATATTTTATGACTTTTTATTCGTCACAAAAAATGATTGGATTGAAGGATAAAAAGGATATTTGAAAGGCCACCACAAAAACGACTCCCGGCTAAACACTAGACTATCTACTATTCTGTGCTCTGCGAGAGAAAACCCAATCAAAACATATCGAAAGTGATATTTTTATGCCATAGATATGTCGCCAATAGAGTGCTGTGCAGTTATATGAGTATTGAAACACTTTGGATGGCATACAGTGATGATGAGCCCATATTTTTCCATATGTTTTTAAGAGTAAAACCAATTCATAATATTGTGACACTGCCTACCAGTGCCTACACATTGCCTCATATCAAAGCAAAGCCTAAGGCTATGGCAAACGTATTGCACAGTCAGTGCGCTTCACTTCATTAATGTGTGCATCAGAGCTCTCCTCTCTTGCAATAAATCTTTACGATTATCAACACTATAACTGTGTTCATGAAAACTGTATATTAAATCAATAAATACAATGACTGCACACAAGAGGACCGACACTGAAAGCAAAGACATTCTATTCAATAAAGTCTGCCTTCAATTCAATTCAATTCTGATTCTATGATTCAATTCGAAAATCTATTTATTTATTTATATTCACAATAACTATAATAATCATAAATCAATTGAGAATTAATTCAAAGTTTTATCGATTAAAATAATCGATAACTCGTTGTTCTCTCTTTGAGTCTAATATTAAGAACTCTCAAAATTAATGACTTTTCAAATGAGAAAACAGTTTTTGCGTTACAACTAATATTTCATGAGTTGCAAGAACTCAACTTCAATTTATTTTAATGCTCTAATGCTGCTAGATCATATTTGACACAATTGCACACAGATTGGTCTCTCTCTCTCTCTCTCTCTCTCTCTCTCTCTCTCTCTCTCTCTCTCTCCATAGTATCAAAAGTAAACAACAATTAAATGAAGCTTTTGGTGACCCATTTGTAAGGATTACGTATATGTGTGTAATGTGTTGCCTATCTGTGCCCTAATATACTATAAGTCTATTGAGCCAACAAAGAAAGAGATGTATTTAAGCAGATTTGATGAGAGCAGAGGGAGAGACACATTAAGCTGAGCTATGAATGCATTTGACGCCTGTAAAGACACTTCACATACGACACGACTCTGTATTGAAATAAAGTACAAAAAAAAGAGATGTTTTAAGCGATGGCTTCCAAAAGAATTTTGAATCAAAAGCAAAACTCTTTAAAGATTTTGATTTGTGTCAGACTTATCCGAGCGTTAAGTGACACAAAGTATCGGTTACTCCCACTAAACGTCAAAAAATATCAGTTAACAAGTAGTGAACATTTCTCACAATAAAAGACTGTCAAAAGGGAATGCCTTTTTTTGGCGGACAAAAGTGACCCTAAAGTGTAAATTGTAGTGAAAACTAGAAAATCTCTTCACATTAAACGCGTGACCAACGAAACCATTTAACCGAAAAAAACATTACTTTTTCTTTTGAGAACAGAACAGAACACACAGAGAGAGCACACATTTTTTACTTTTTGTTATTTTGAACTATAGTTTAGTTTTGCAAACCATCAACAGAACAGTTGACTTCAACCCAACAAATATCGATCCATCGGTCTATTGTATGAATGAGAGGACAGACAGTTATTTATTTAATGGCAGGAATGGCACCATCTATCAGATCAAACCTATTCTTCTCTATCGATTCATATTTTCATTTGTGATCAGTTAAGCAGTTCTCAAATTAATAGATTTAATCAAAATTAATTAGTAAGCAAGATAAATTTCCTGCAAACAAGTGAGCTAGATAGATTTAATAAAAACAATGATCTAAGTCTTTCATATATAATAGATATAAATTAAACTTTTATATAGAAATAAAAACATTTATTGATTCGAATTTAGTATTCATTAGTTGTAAGCATTGTTGAGATCTTTTTGGTTTAGGAATTAAATAAACACTTTATATAAAGACTAATAAATTTTGATGGCATAAGAAATAGTTGAGGGGAACGGTATTGCATTTGTAACTATTTTATAAATGCAGTGCTTTGATAAGAGTGCGGTGGACGGGGTCAAACCAGAGCAGTACTAGCAATGTCTTAATTGACACATATTGTTAGCCACGCGACTCCGCTGCAGAGCACAGGCTATGAGTACAGAGTAGAGTAGAGGCGACACTCCGACACTCGCAGCCAATATATGCTAACCTTTTTTCTTCCCATGAAGTTTATATTGAACTTCATTGAGCTGTAAATCATTGATTCATATTTGAAATGCTGACAAAAATGGACAAAACGTTACAATGTTTTCATTTTATGCAGAAATGAATTTTATGAGACGAGCAGTGATTGCGTCCAATCGACTCAATCGACTCTAAACCCGATTCACTCATATATTTGTTATTTCAACGAAAGCCTGCATTCAATTCATTCATTCTTTAGTGAAAAAACTTGTGACGCGTGAGAAAAAAGTACTCAATTCTACCAGAAATATAAAGATAACATTTACCAAAACACGGGTGGGTTTTGTGTTGCTTTTTATTTGATACATAGTTCTCATCGTTTATCAAATTATATGAGAACTAAATTATTTCGATATTAAGATTGAGTGTGAAATCAATTATCAAATATCGAGGACTCACCGCTCGTCCGAAAGTGTCTCGAATTAGTCACAGAATTTCGAGGGTTTTGTGCAAAGTTTTGAGTATAATATCTGTCGGGATCTGAAACATAATAACTTAATTGAGTATTTTCTTATTGAATCTTGCATATCTTACACGAACTATTCAAAGAAGTCAGGGATCCAATCGATTGGTTTTGTTTGTCTTTGAAGGCAACGGCTGTTTAAAATTGTTTTAACTAATAATTAACTAATTTTGAAAAATCTAAGGAATGTATACTTTGTCGCAAAGATTGCAATCTTTTGAATACTTGTTCGCCACTAAAAGAATCGGTAAGTTTTCTGAAGTCTTCGCGAGTCATTGCACACAACTCTCTGCCAGAAAAATGATTGAATCGATTGATATCAATGTCTTGCCATTGATTTTCTTTGACGAGTAGTTCCAACCAATGTCTCACTTGTTCCCATTCCCAATAAATTGGATCCAATTCTGTAAAACAATCGATTTTATTGTTTAACCGATTGGTTCTTCTATTATCATAAGTAGGAGTTGGGCTAAAATGTTAATCTCTGCCAAATAGGAGTCAATACAATCGCCTGAAAAAAACGTTTCTCATTGTTATCGATCGACGCATGACTTCTATTAAAAGACTAATACTCTAAATATCGCTATTTTTCTCTGTTTTTACTCTTATCTCAAACTAAACCTATAAAAGAATTCTTAATAAAAATCAATTGTTTTTTATTTTTACATCAATTCCTTGGAATCATATCTTAATTATATCTGAAAATTGCAATTATTTTTGTGTTCACTAATTAATAAATTAATTAAATATTGAATTACAATAAATTTGATGGCAATAAGCCTTTGATCAGCTTTTTTGAGGCGATAAACACATTTAAAAGGAAACGTATGACTTTCCGAGAAGGAAAACAATCGGTAATACCCGACATCACTTCCCGACACTCGACATCCGTTTGTCGCCAAATCAGATTCACATCTGATCTGAAGCACAAAACTAACAACTTTTCCATCAAAATACTATTACAACTGATTTTTAACCACTAATTCATTTAAAATAATCAAATAAATAAAACAATTTTTTTCCAATTGACTTTATTAGGCAACTGAGTAAGCTAGTTTACTATCCGGTGCCTAGATTCTATCTAGATTCTCCTAATTTGGAATTTCAAGTTGAAATCGAATGGGAAATTGAGAAAAAAGTGGAACAAACCTGATATTATCGACATATTCATACTATTCATACTTTTTTCGTCATTATTAGTATTATTTAAAACCGAGTCTTGCAATGAATTCAAACGAATTGAATTAGAATTGAGTCCATTGAGTCCGTCGTCTCTCAATGAGGTCTGTTTTGTCGGACAATGATTTACTACTTTTAATCAAGAAATTGAAAAAAATTAGTGAAAAAAACTTTAGGGTTCAGTAAATAAGAAAAGTTTCAATAAAAACAGACATTCTTTAAGTGCAGAAATTGAGTTCACTTTTTTCACAAAAACTAATTACTAATAATTGTTTAAATTTTGATGTTTTTATCTTTTTCATTCATAGACATTTAAAGATAATTAAGTGATTTTCTTAACATAGAATTTGTCCTTGCTTATGTTATCCAAAGATAATAAGTTAGAATAATCAATGCAAAAATTGGATGATATAAATTTGATTTTTCAATCATTTACTCTATTTTTTATTTATTTATTGATAATAAATACTCTCAGTATTTGTTGAATTTCTATTCGTTTCAATTTAAAAATGAGCACGACTAGATTTGCATTGAACAAAATGATCTAGTAAAATTGACTCAACCTTTCCGGTTCTTTTGATCCAAATAAATAAATAAATCAAGATTAATCGGAATTCTTAAATTGATCAAGGAAACTAGCTAACTTAACTAGGAAACTATGATAATTAGATAAAAAAAATTCAATTTTTATTCACTTTAAGACCATTCGATAAACTTATTATTTAGTCATTCATTTAATCAAATATAAGTCACTTGAAATGCAGTGAATTGTTTGGAAAGACTCACAATTATCAGCGAATGAATATTGTTGTGAAGTATTTTGTGGAGTATTTGTAGAGAAAGCACTTCCAAAGCAGAAGAGTCGGTCCCTTTGAGCGACCAAATTATTGGTCTCATTCTCTTGAATTTTAGTCTCCAATTCCTGTTCCACACATTTATCTTCACTTTGTAGATAACGGCGCGGGTCAGCCGAAAAATTACAGGTATATATACAAGAGTTGGGCCATTGGTTAGGAATCGGCACCTGTTGGCCGACTGTATTCGTATTGACCGTTCCATTGCTATTATCTTCACCACTACTGGCACTGCTTTCTTCAACTTTGACTTGAATTGAGATCCTGTGCTGATTGACCGACGGAGAGGACCGGTTTGACCTACTCGTCGATATAGCTGTGGCTGAGGCCAGAATACTATTAGAAGTGTTGGAAACTCCTGTTTTGTGAAGAATTAATTGATTGTCGAAATCATTCAAATTGTTTGGCAAAACAGTTGTGACATCATTTGTAGTGTTATTACTATTATTAGAAAACATCTTCATTTGTCAAAAACGTTTGTCGTCTTTTATCAGTATTTTATGACTTCCATTGACTCCTGAATGAGAACACAAATCAATGAAATTCAAAATAAATTTAATAAATAAACAGAAAGTTTTGAAAGCGATATTCACTGTGAAAACGGATGTCTATAATATCTAAATGTAAAACAAATTGAGTGATAGTATAGTATTGCTATTATTGGCTAAACTGTGCGAACGCGTCAAACAACCATCAAAATGCTTATTATGGGAGCAATGAATGCAAACAATTTAATTACATCACTATATTTGATGGCTTACAACAAATGGAGGGACTAATTGGTGATGTTCTCAGTATTGTAGTCAGTATTCACTGATAGTTCATTGTTTTGACTGCATTTGACTCTTGCAGTCATTCATATGTAACTGAAAGCCCACGAAATGCGAAATGCATTAAATTTTTCCCATGAGTTCTGACTTCTAATAAATAGTAAATCATATGCCATATAAACCGATCCAATAGTCTAACCTCTAAATGTAGTTATAATGGGCTGACTCCAAATTGTTCCCAATCGAGCACAGCATGCGATCAGTGCCATCAATATTGAGCATCGCTTTCAATTTCATTTTTTGCTCTCTTCACTGTTATTCTGTGCTTTCTTTTCAATACATTATTCTGTTATGGATTTGTTGTGAATTTTATATGAGATGTGAACTGCACTCACGAAACACCAATACTTTTGGACAGATATAATATGATAGGATTTTTGAGCATTCAGTACATCAAAGCATATACTGTTATGTTTCGTGTTCTGTTCGTAAGCATCGCATCTAATGAGAGAGAGTGGTTGTGCAGAGCCGGCGAACTGCCACCAGTGCTTTAGAAGCTGTGCTTTTATTATTGTATGCTTTGATGTTCGACATAAAAATGAATTAGAAATAAGCAAAACGGAGTAGTGCTGTAGTGATGCCAATAAGGAGTGTGCCATTCATACCATTGACGGCACTCATCGTATTCGGAAATTGAGTCACCGAACGGCATGTGAGCCCTGACATAGAGAGAGCACTGACAGCAGTTTGGGATACTTTTTGGCTTTTCTATTACTAAAGTCTGAGAGACTTTGGGACGCATTTATGTTCAGCTAACCATAAAACGGCACGTGTCGACACACTTAGATGAGCGCATCCTTATTCTACCATTACTCTACCAGTGCAATACCAATGATGTGCTGACTCTCTTTCCCAGGGATCGGTCAATTTGACGATTTCAAAGCATCGATAATTAGCTGAAAGTCAATGAATAATCGGAACACTCTTTAGACTGTCGTCAATACTGACGACAATAATGTCAACGATTTAACGAACTATTCGTTTAAAGCATTCTTCTCCTCATTATTATTGTTATAATTCTTTTCGTTATCCCTTTATATAAACTATTGATTTGACTGAACGCTCATTTATACACATTTATAGTTAATAGTAATAGTAATAGTGACCATCCATTCAATAAATGTGACAAAATTTTATGACAATTGTTATAATCCGAAGTCATTACGAAAATAATTTGTTTTCATTTCAATTGATATGATTTTCAACAAATAGTCAAAAATTTAATCATTTCCTCAACTTATAAATTGTGTTCATTTGAGACAACATTTCATTAATTATATTCTCATTTGAAATTTATTTGCATTGGAATTCAAAGATTCTTTTAAAGAATAATACCATGATCGATTTTCAATAACAAAAACTGATAAAATCAACAAACAATTACATGATATGATCAATGAATGCTCCAAAATATCGAATTCAATTGATTTTAGATATCCATACATGGTAATACCATGGTTATTTAGAAAAATGAAAAGTTGAATAAACAATAGATGTTTTCGATCAAAGAAAGCAAAATATACTCAAAACAAAAGCAATCATAGGATAAAAATTGGTTGAATATAATTACTTCAAATTCAAACAAATAATGTGAGACACAAACAAATTCAATAATATTTAGTTTCCATTCATTTGTTTTGAAATTTTTAAATTTAAAGTTCATTACTAATGATTGGAAAGAATCAAACTTTTAAGTAATTCTGTAATCAGTAGGAATTGAAAACAAATTTGGTTTCAGATTAAAGTAAAACTCAAATCAAAAATTGAAAACAAATTTATGAAATAATAATAATAATAATAATCAAAGAAATGTTTTGAAAAATAAGGAAATTTGTAAAACCGATGAGAGTTTGAGATAAGATTTGTTGGTAATTGAGTTAAAGTATAGTTAAGTCATAATATATCCGTTGATTTACTTAACGTTAACTTAAAATATCGGAAATTCTCACTCAATTCTCACTCGATTTTATTGAATAATAGTTATTATAATAAGTGAATTGCAATATAATATTCAGCAACAAATCGGGGAAACACAGTCTTCCTTCCCGAAGCCTTGTAGGCCGTCTTCCTTCTTCCTAACCGGATCGTCCAGGAAGGAAAGTGCGAACAGCCATACCATAGGTATGTGATTATTGGCCAACAAATTACTTATTTAGCAAAAGTAAAGCACAACTCAAACACTCAAACAATTTGTTAACCATTTTTATTATTCCTAAACGTTTGCAGGAATTTATTTTTGCCAACACTTCCCTCGGCATTGAGTCAGTCCCGCAATTCCCCAAACAGTTTATTCTATGCTCTGCACATACACACCGACACACACACCGTCTTCACCGGGTGTCAGATAACAGTGTGAATGACATACAAATGCAAACATAAATGCAAAATACATAACGATATCGAATGACATTTCAGTTTAAATTCAAGAGTCAAATGAAAACTTACCCGAAATCGTGTCGACAGTTGTTGTGATACCAAAAAATGATATACTTTTTTCTCTTTCAGTTTAAATGAAAAACGTGTCAATCATTTAAATTAAATAAGACTTTACGTCCGTTTGGTTTTCCCTTTTTTCGATCAGTGGTTCTCTTTTTTTAGATCCAAAACTTTTTTAAGAGTTTGTGAGTAAATAAATAACGAATAGATTTAGAGTTGATTTTGATGTGAAATCACAATAAACGTAATAATCATCAAAGAGTTTGCTATAATCAGTGGTACGGCAGCAACTGGCGAATCGCCCGCCCTCCGGCTGCCCTTAAGGTCTTATTCTATCAATTATGAGCGCCGCCCCAGTATTGCACTGCACGGCTCTGTCTGCTCGGCTGACAATCTCTCTGAACATTTCTCTTCATTGAATCGTTACTCTCTTTCTTCTTAAAAGCTGTTATTATTTGAGATCTCAATAGCAGTGAATAAAAGGAAAATAAATCGACGAAAATGTGAAGCGAATCACAAACTAATGCTTTTATAGTTAAATCATTACAACAATTAATGTGGAAATAGTTTTGTAGTACTTCTGTAGTACCAGAAGAATAAATTCAGACATTTATTCCATTTAATGTAGTCTTACGGTCTGGTCTACCAGTGCTGCCAATGGACGCTCTGACTCCAAATTTATTTAAATCAATTGTGTCATAAACTTATATTTTATTATTCATAGATCGTGTGCTGACTTTTGTACTAACCCTGTGCTAACTCTGTGCTAACTCTGTACTGGAGTTTATATTTCCTGAGACGAGAAGAAAAATTTGCATTCAATTCGTGCGGAACTAAATATTTATATTTCAATCACTATTCAAATTTTCACCAATCAATGAGAGGAGAGAGAGAGAGAGAGAGAGAGAGAGAGAGAGAGAGAGAGAGAGAGAGAGAGAGAGAGAGATTTAAGTAAACTTTTAGAATAAATACATATATTAATATCGATTTAGTATTTTATTTATTTTCAAATTAATCGTTATTTTTATTTCATTTTCTTATAGATTTTGATTAATAATTATTATATTAAATGTTTTTCTGAGAAATCAATTATGTTTTTTGTTGTTATAGTTATGACATTTGGACAAAATTGTAGAAACAGATCAAACAATGGATAGAGAGATATAGAGAAGAGAAGAGAAGCGAAGGGAAGGGAAGAGCGATGACTCGTTTCGACCCAAGAAATCACTCGCAAATGGATTCTCTAACGAAAGCAGAAACGGATTTATGCACTGAAAGAACAGAATAATAGAAGAAAACGATCTCTTATGAAGAATGGCTGCACACACAGCACAAGCAGATCACTGAATGGCAGATCATTTATTCTAAGAATCGAATAAACGCTCCATTTTTTTGTTCATTTTTTTCCTCATATATTTATAGACACTTTTTTGTTAACTCTTCTCATCAAAGATTAGCTAAAAACAGAAAAACTCAATTAATTTCTAATGAAATAATTCAAAACATATACAAAACACGAGTTATTTAATGATTAAAATACACGCATTTATACTTCATTTCATTTATAACTAATTTCCTCTTTTCCGACACACAATTTAAACCCGAATCCATTGGTTGAGTCCTAATGTTTATGATATCATTCATTATAACATTTATTCTGAACTACTCATACATTTCATGCTTTACTCGTATAAACAAATTATTTTTTATGATTGTCGATAGGAATAGAACCAAGGTATGTTTTTCAGTATAAACTTTAGCCTAATATATAAATTGGGTAATATTATGAAACATTTGATCATTTATTATGTTTTAATTGAATGTTTTCTTGATTTGTTACTCAAAACTAATTTTGAATCTTTATATTGTTATTGAATTGTAAATTATTTTGTTCAATGAAACTTTGAAAATGATGCAGATTGTTCATGGTTGATCTTTTGATGTAATTTTCAATCATTTATTAGTGAATGTCCATGTTCATTGTTCATCATAGCATCGATTCTCGAATCAAACCATTTATAGAAAAAAAATATTTTTATTTTGTTTAAAGTTTCTCCAAATTATAGGTAAAGTTTGATATAAAAAATAGATTCATTCAGTCATTAACTAATACTCTGATAAGAAATAATAATTAAATATTTTGCTAATTAGTGTATAATTAAAAAATATTTTGCAAAAAAAGTTAACGAAATAATGGTTTGGATTGTAAGCAAAGAACAGTTTCATCACTCGGTGTTATAAACAGTGAAAATGAGTTGCGATTAGTATTTAATTCTTATCTCAAATAAAATACTAATGAAAACATTTCATTGAAACCGTTCCCCATCTCTGACCAAACAATCGGAGCAAAAAACGATTTAAAGCATCGCATAAACGGAGAGAAAGTGTCACACATTTTGATATTCAATATGTGATGCGTTAGATATGAGGTTATGTTCTAAGCGCTAGTCTTTTGCTTTGCATTTGTTTTCAGTGGCAATGTTTTCAACTCTTATCGCAAACTTATGGTAAGGCGTGACGGCTCTAATCTGACATATCATACATTATGTTTTACCACAACTTAACATAACATACTGTATATGCGGTTCACTTTTATCCAAATTGATTTTCTATCTCAATATATATATTCCTCTCTTTTCATAGTTTACACCAAATATAGGTTCAAAAAATGTGTATTCAATTGATTTGAAAGATTGATGGCTTTTAATTGAATTCATTCAAAAATAATTTCCCCAAAACTTTCAATTCTTATACAAAAAAGTTGTGCTTTCATTTGATTTAAGAATATTTGAGGTCTTCTTTGAGAGAAAAGTGATCGGAAGGAAAGAAGTAACGAATTTGACGGAAATCATCACTTAATATATCACAAGTGTTCGTGTATTGAGTCTTAAAATTTTATGAAACCCGTTTTGCCTGTTTTGCCCCCGGTGAATAATTGAAATTTTAGCTAATATTGTAGTCCAACACTTGTGAGTCAGACAACAACTTCCTGATAATTCTGTTATTAATATTTCATTTGTTATGTATTTAAAACATTCTTACTTTCGATGTCATATCAAATTCATTTGAATAACTGATTCACTCAAACAATAATTTTAAAAATAGACTTCACTTTACTTTAAATTTTATTTATGTTGTAATTGCTTTGAAGAGCAAACAATACCAGGAAAGTCGGTGACAATGTTTGTGATTTGTTGCCAAATAGTCTAATAGATTACTGATTTCAAGAATTACTACAAACTTTTCATTGATTTAATCCGTAATTAGGTTTTTGTAAATGATTTTTGTGATAATACATTGTTTTAATGACTAAATATTTCGCAAAAGGATATAACTTTATTGAGTAATAACTGCATTAAATGTTTTTTCAAATATCTGTTTTGGCAATAATTTGATGCGTTTGACAACATTGAAGTCATTTTCAGTGATAATCTTATTTGTTATTCAATTAATTGTTATCATTGTTTGTGAAAGCGATCAATAAATTTGATGATTAGATGATGTCATCATTCAATAGAATGACTTGAGTTGAGCTCAAATACAGCCAACAAATCATAAAATGCTTACCAAAAGGCAGTCCTACACTCTTAATGGATGAGAATATGTTTGGATTCGGTTCCCATTTCCTAAAGTTCCTGCAAAAGCGAACCCGAATTTCCTGAAAGTCAGTCTTAAATGACGAGCTGTCTATAAAACCAATGCTCGCATCCAATCATTTTTCAGTTACAAAACTGATTGGTTATATTGCAGTCAATATTAAATGCAATCAACTTTTTATAAATAATATCCTTTATTTCAAGAAATATTACTTTTCAGACATAAATAATATTTAGTATCAAAATAATAATGATTTCATAAAAAGATTGCATCTCTTTTTCTCATCAATCAAAATATTTATCAAAACTTTTGTGATTTATTTAATAAATTATTTTTGTTTTTATTGTTTCTTTACTTATAAGTCAAACAACAAATTGTGGGAAAAGTGAAAACAATTTCTTAACTTTCAATTTAATCCTTTCATTTGATATAATAATTGTAATATAAGTTCAAATGCTTTTTATCGAATTTGAATGGAATTTTCCACTCCTTTTCACTAATAGTTATATCCACTATTTTTTGCAAATTTTGCATTCAATTAAATATTGGTAATTTAAACTTTATAATTTCATTTAAATCACCAAGTTAATATTCTAATGAAAGTAAAATCAAGTCAACAGATGGTAGTAATAGAGGTATTCCGCAAATATTAGCTCTATTTTAAGCGAATGATAAGTTTTTAAATCGTATTTTTTCCGATATTCTATACTTTGGTGGCCATCCCTGACATCCAAAAAAATCAAAACAGTCTCTCTGTTTGAGAGTTGGGTTCAAAAAATTTATATATTTATTGAGAAAATTTTGTGCAATCATTTGACAGTCAACTGATTTGTATTTCTGATAACATGAAACACAACTAAAAAAGTATTAGGATTTTCACCAAAACTTTTATTTATCAATAAATGGATTCTAAGAAATTCTCAATGATATCGACGACAAACAAGTAATTGCATAACAACTGCCATACATATGAACGGCCCTCACATTGACTGAACGGTTAATGCATTTTATATAATCGACACTAAAAACTCAACTCATTTCCTCTTTTCAGTGAAAAATTAAAAATATTCTTAATATTTGATAGTATTTGAGCTCACTTTGACTTTTACGAGTTTCCTTTTGCTAAATAAATAAATTAGCAAGGCTATAAATAAAATTCCTTGTAACATTGAAATAATTAGTGGATCAAACTTAAGTACTTTCGAGAAAAGCCAATTTCATTCATTTTTTTCTTTCAAGAATTTGATATATTTTTATTCGTCAAAACTCTTCAATAGTTTGAGTTTTAAAGCAATTGAAATGAAGAGAGGAATTGAATGTCGATTAGAGAGCGATATATCTGTTGCTAACATATAAAACATAAAACCTATTGAGAGAAAAGAACTTGAATTCCAAGTGTTGTCGATATATTGAATTTCAATTCTTATCTTTGAATTTATTAATGTTTTTCACATCATTTTTAGCCAATTTTAAAACAAAATTAGATAATATTCGAGAAAACTATTAACTGAAAGATTAAAACGGATTATTAGATAATTTTTTGTTGCAATTTGTTTAATGAGAGCTCAAAATTGTTAACTTTGTTGGCATTCAATAAAATACCTTAACCTCTGATAAGTTAATCTATAGATTCTATAGTATTGTATAGTATTTTGTGCGCATTCCTACAACTTATTCAATGACTCATATTATATAAAACAAAAATTTTTGGACAGAATATCAAAATGTCAAACAATTACATAAAAACTTATTAATACATCCGTTCAATGAAATATACTTGACTTCAATCAAACATAAAAATTGTTTGAATTCACTGCTATTGATATCAATTGACACAAATTATTATTCATTTAATGCATAAAATCAATGAATCGTTAAAATGAAGCGATAATTGTCTGAAATTGCGTTCAAATGATTCGCTGAATATATATTATTAATGAAATGAAAATAAAAATCTGGTTTTTGAAAGTTTTTTCCTATGAATCGTTTGATTGTCAGCCTTTCCCAACCCTTCCCTTTATTCTAATTCCTATTCATTTTCTTTTTGATTTAATAATAAAAATGATAATACAATAAATGCTCCAATTTATGAACACATTCACCAGACATAAGATAACTGTAATTTTATTATCAAGTTTTGCATAAAATAATCAAAAGACAATAAATAAAAGATTTAATGAATTAATAAAGAGATAAATAATTTGATGAAATGAATAACTCAAATGATTTGGTCTTTTGGTAAAAGTATTACTGAAAGACGTATTTTCATTGAGAAGTGCAAAAAATGACGTATTTGTGAGACGTTTGCCATTGAAAGGGGACTGACGTCTCGGTATCGCAGAGAAGTCCATTGAATGGGAAGACTGAGTGTCAGTATTACTACAACACTACTAAACACTACTAACGCGTGCTTTTGGTTTGCAGTGAATATCGTTTCTATCGTATAGTAAAACACTATTTATTGTATTATTTAATTCATTAGTTTTTCATACGTTTCTATTCATAACACATATTATTACGAATTAAATGACATTTAAAACAATGATATCACTAATTATTCGCGTCTTTTAGTCAACTATTTAACTATTTTTGTCAATATTTTGATTGTGTTTTAAATACAAAAACAAATGAATTTATTTTTGTGAATATATTTAATGAAACCATTTATTTATTGTTGTCGTCGACCAAAATGGAGGCAGAATTTGAAGACTTCGACAAACATAGCAAATGGCAAAACATTTATCAGGTCTTTACCAATGATTTTACACATTAAACAACATTTATTTTTGTCGGCAAACAATGTCTTAACACTTCTTTGTCTTAATTTTAACACAAATTAATAGAAAATACGTTTGCAGTCAATGAATGACAAACTAACTAACAAAGAGTCCCGAAAATCGGAAAACAAACTCTTAAACCGATATAAAGATGTGACGCCATGTAAGACATCAAAGACACCACTCTTTTATATAACTCTTTGTTTTAATTGTCATTTAATTGAATTTTTGTATTTTTCCTCAATTTGTCAGACGATTGGAGTCGTATTCTTCTGAACAGAATTACAAATAACTACATAAACGCCAGTCTTATTAAAGTAGAATCAGCTCAAAGACAATATATTCTGACACAGGTATGGATGAATCACTCATTTATTCCACAATTGACTCACGTCTTTGTCTGATTAAAGGGTCCGTTGGCCGCAACGAGTGGTCACTTCTGGCTTATGGTATGGGAGCAGAACTCGAAAGCAATACTTATGCTAAACAAGGTAGTGGAGCGAGGTCAAATCAAGTGCCATCAGTATTGGCCAAACGGCAGAGGAGAGGACGACGACGACAACGAAATCACATACACTGACGTCGACCTCAAAGTCGAGTTCTTGGGAGAGACTAAGTCTCAGCACTTCATTACTCGAAGATTCAAATTGACTGACATTCAGGTTAACCACAATTAATGTTTGGATCAATTAATTGACTCACAGTTTGTTTGATAATAATTAGAGTCAAGAGTCGCGAGAAATTCTTCACTTTCACTACATTGCGTGGCCTGACTTCGGTCTCCCCGAAAGTCCGGCCTCTTTTCTCGAATACTTACACGCAGTTCGAGATTCAGGAGCTTTTGATATGAGTGATTGTGGCCCTCCTGTCATACACTGTAGCGCAGGCATTGGCCGTTCGGGAACCCTATGTCTCGTCGATTCGTGTCTCGTATTGGTAAGAGTCGGACATAACATCTGTTTTACAATTAATGGCAAACATTTGTCTTTTAGATCGAAAAGTACGGGCGAACGGATGCGGTCAATGTTATCGACTTATTGCTGGATATGAGGCGATACCGAATGGGTTTAATCCAAACGGCAGAACAGTTGCGCTTTTCTTATTTGGCAATCATTGAGGGCTCCAAACAGTTATGTCTGACCACTGCGGCCAACGACACAACAGTGCCTTTTAGTGCTAATAATAATTCTTATAAAAGTAAAGCGATTTCACCAAAGATTCTCAGATCGAATGCTATCATCGAAGATGAGACTAACTGTGAGAATGAATTCTGTTTCGGAGACAATATGTCTAAGAGTTGTGATACAATCTTAGACGAGATGTGTTCAGCCCCTTTGCCTCCTTTGCCGCCGCGTTCTCGCCGTTCATTCAGTACTACTTCACAACAATCCGGTTCGACATCACCCGAACCGGACCTCAAGAGAACCAAATCAGACTCATTCTCATCCGTCCCACAAAAAGATAATATGATCTCAACTGAAGAATCAGCCAATCATTCAGAGCTAACGAACAATTCTAACAATAATTCAGTCATTAATCCAAAGACTGATAGTTTGTCACAAACTTCAGGACAACAAGAAATCAGACGACGAGTTCGCGAAGAAAAGAAGCGAAAGATGACAGAAACGATTGAAAGGATTAAACAAAAGCAAAAAGACTCGGAAGACAGGTCTCAACTTAAGAAACATTTAATTAAATATAGTTTGTATTCAATGGGATTTGTTTTGTTGTTCGGAACCGGGATTTTCATATATAGCTCTCTAATGAGTGCCGATCTTTCAGTCAATTCTGAGACCATTGCGCCAAATGTTGAGTCAATTGTTGACGAATTGTAAAAATCAATTAATTGCCATATTTTTTGTCGCTTAATATTAATTATTATTACTATTATTTTAATTCATTTAATCGATAATTATATCGACTTTACTATTAATTTAGTTGTTCTTGATATTGATTATAAGCGTAACTATTCTTGAATTACGTTTTCTTTTTAGGTCTTCACCCAAAAGACGCTTAAATTAGTT
>JAQGCQ010000226.1:0-17728 GCA_034699945.1 Chamobates pusillus
TAAATAAAATTGTTTTGTTTGTTAGGATCGGACAAAGAAGGTGTCGAACAAAGAGTTTTTGACTGCAAATCGATCGCTCAGTTTGTTTCCGGTGGCGATGTCTCTATTGGCCAGCTTTCAGAGTTCGGTCACAATATTGGGTTACCCTGCTGAAATGTTTTATAGAGGAACACAATTTTGGTATTTTCTACAAAAATCAATAAATTGTGCAAATATTCAATGTTTGTTACAATCAATTTATAGGGCGGTTATGATTTCGGGTGCGATGGCCTCTATTATTGCCGCCGAAGTATTTCTTCCGGTCTATTATAAACTACAGTTCACGAGTGTTAACAAGGTAAGTTATCTAATCTTCAGTTTATGACCATGCTCATCTTATTCTATATTCTAGTATTTAGAAGAAAGATTCGACAGTAAAAAAGTGAGATTAGCTGTCTCATTTTCATTTCTCTTGTGTACCATTCCTTATATGGGAGTTGTCTTATACGGACCATCGCTAGCACTCGGATCAGGTATTCTAAAGCTCTATTTTATTTTCAAACAAAAAGACATTTCGATTGAATTCCAAATAATTTGTTTTCGTTTTGTTGAAAAACATTCACATCATTTGAATGGGTTTAAAAAATTTTGCTCGATTCAAATTATATGTTTCAAAAAAGAGGACAATAAATATAGGACTCGATATTATTCTTTTGACGAATAGAATAATTACTTAATTATTTTATTGGTAATCAAAAACAAATTATTGGATTTCTTTTGAAACTAATATTAATTACATCGAAAATCCATTAAATGATGAAAATTAATTGCATTAATTATCGGACTTTCAGTCACCCCATTGAGTGTATCCGCTTCTGTGCTCATAATCGGAGGCATTTGTACTCTCTATACGTCAATTGTAAGTATTATAAAAACTTTTCTTTTTTTAATTATTATTATTTATGAGAATATAATCATTAAGAATATAAGGAATTGATTTTTTCATCGCATGTCTGTTATTATCCTTGAAATTAATCGATAAATCAATAGTTAATTGCATTTAATCTGATGTTAATCTCTCTTTTGGTAATCTTATAATAATTTGAATCCCTTTCCAAATGTCATTCTTTAATATCCGCTCAAAATTCAATGCAAATTAATTTAACGATTCTGAAGGTCTTCTCATATTTAAGGCCATTGTTTTGTTTGATATCATTTGAGATCCAATTATTGATCGAATCGTATGAATAATAAGTGATTTGTTTTTTTAGGGAGGAATTCGTGCTGTCGTTTGGACTGATTTGGTTCAGGTGTTCCTTATGTTCGCCGGACTTATAGTTGTTATGTTTCGGGTAAATATTATGCAAATAAAGTTCGCACACATTTTGATGATATCGGCGCTCATTTTTACCCCAAATTGAGTACAGCTTTTGTTTATTTGTATCAAAAAATTGGGTCACAACCTATCAAATGCACAGCACTTATGATATTCCACTAATTGTATAATAGTTGAGACAATTCACCAAAAAATTCATAATTCTTTGTAAGAATACAGTCGTTCTTCCATTGATTGACAGCTCTTATGTTTAGTCAAAGAAGAAGTTCAGATAAGATAATAAATGCCATCAAAAAATAATTTGATTATCTCTACGACTGTATTATTTGATGTATTCGTGCTATAAAACCATCTTTTATGAGGAAAAGTAGCTTGTTTACATTCATTTGCCAAGAATAACTAGTTTTTAGTGCAAATAAAACAGAAAAAACGAGAATTGTTTGATTACATTAAATGAGATAACTTTAGAATTGTCTGAATGTGTCTTAATATTGTTCACATATGACTTGGTATTAAAAGGCTCAAACAAGTTATTTAATATGAACTTGGTCACTCCTTAGATTTAAATAAAATATTTGACATTTAATGAGAATTAAACAAAACTTGTTTAATATTTTGAGCACAGTTTTACTAGATGATAATTAACTAGATTAGCAATTATACACATAATTAATCTGGTTAATTTAGATTATTTGAAATTTAATCTTTTGCAACGAATTGCACTTTTTTTTATTGCATTGTCATTGCAATTGAGCAAGATCATATGGTACATCACAATGAAATGTTTTATTATGAATTCATTATTCAATATTGAAGTCACAAAATCTCATTAATAATCTCCGAACGAAAGGAATCCCAAAAATTCAAATTAATTTTCTGTTCATTTATTAATCATTTGATAAAAAGCCAAATATTCAGAAAATTGATGGCAATTCAACCTTGTTCAATTGTGTTCAAGTCATTTGTATAAATTGTCGTTCAATATTCTTAAGCTTTTTTCTCCTTAAATTCTGTTCGAAAATCTCAAATAACTGCTCATTTAATAATAGTTTAAACATGGTAAATTCAATAAAAATTGGTTATCTTTTAAGGCATTCTATTTGGTCGGAGGAGTGGGAGAGGCCTTCAAAAAGGCAGACGAAAGGGGAAGAATTGAGTTCTTTAAGTAAGATTCAGAACAAATCACTAAAACCAAGATTATTATTAGATTATAATTAAATGTAATTTTAAAACTGAATAGTATTCAAATCGATCCGTACTCGACGTCCACTCTTTGGAACGCAGTGTTCGGAATGGGTATTATGTGGTCAGGCAATTACGCCACGAGTCAGACAGAAGTACAGAGATATTGTAACGTTTCTTCGTATCCAAAGGCAAAACTGTTCGTTAAATCACATCTGAATTGCTTTTAATAATAGAAGAATTAATGTTGTATTTTTCAATTGTGGTAGGTCGCTTTATATAAACATGATTGGAATGTTCTTGCTCATTTCAAGCGCCTGTTTATGCGGAGTCGGAATATTTGCTTACTATAGTGATTGCGATCCTATGGCTATAGGACTGATCAAAAAGACGGATCAATTGATGCCGTACTTCGTTATGGATCAGTTGAGTGATTATCCAGGACTGCCGGGTCTGTTTGTGGCATGTGTCTTCAGTGCGTCACTCAGTACTCTGTCCTCGGGTTTCAACGCTTTATCGGCCGTTACTTTCGATGACTTTTTGAGTCGTTTTGAAGTCATCCGAAACTTGTCTGAAACCAACGCCAGAAGAATAAGTAAAGTATTGGCTCTTATTTATGGGGTCTCTGCTATTGGAATGGCTTTTGTTGTCAGCAGAATAGACTCAGTTTTACAAGTATATTCTTATAATTACTCAATCAATTCGCAATTATTTACCACTTTTTTTCAACGATAGGCCGCCATATCAATAGCCGGTGCTTTAGTCGGACCAATGTTTGGTCTCTTTCTTTTGGGAGTTTTATTTCCGTTCGCCAACACTGTTGTGAGTAATCAATATCTAGATATCAAAATAATTACCTTGCATATTTGATTGCATTATTGGAAAACCCATGTCCTTTTTGAAGTAGTTTTCATTTTCAGAAAAGTAAATGGAAATGAATGGAGTGGAGTGGGTGTATATGTGATAACTCCAAATAGAGATTTTAATGAGTAACCAGGATAAATATAGCTATGATTAGAATATGTGTGAGTGCTGTCCAATCACTAAATGTTAGTCAAATTTTATTCATTAAATGTAAGAAATCATTTGTCATTTGATTCACTAATGATTTCCTTTAAATGATTTTCATTTTTTTCAATTCGAAGAATATTAAATTGAAATGATTTGCTTTATGGGAAAAACGCTAATTAATTGCAAATTCTAAGAATATTTTCTATTATTTCCTCACATTTTCTCGAAATAACAAATTGGGAAAACATATCAATATTTGAGTTGAAGTCTAAATCATTTTAATTTTAAACTAATTAAATGTTTACGAATAGGGAGTACTCACCGGTCTATTCTGTGGAGAATTGTGGGGGGTTTGGGTTTTGGTCGGTTCACTCCTGTATCCAAAACAACAGCCATTCCTCGAGACATCAATAAGAGACTGTCCGATAGAGTTTTTGCAGAACATAACAGTAACGGCGCGACCGGTCACACATTCTGATGGCATTCTTGGTCTCTATCACATCGCATATCTTTTAGTACCTGTTTTTGGTTTTCTAATCAGTCTATCAGTGGGTGCTATCGTTAGTCTAATTTCAGGTCACATCTAGTCTTCTATTGAAATGTTTCGCAATTCTTATCGATTTTCTATGAATAGGCGGCTCTTCTCGGGTGCAGTACATAAATCCAGACCTATTATCTCCATTAGTGTGGAAGATATGGCCCCTCCAGTGTCTGCCAGCAAAACAGCAAATGGTGTGTTCGCCGATAAATCAGTGATTAATCACTTGTTTCTCATTCTTATCGTAAAAAATTTGTTATTTATTAGGCATTAACTGAAAGGAAAAATTCAACGGATGGCAGACTAATGGACATCCAATCAACGAATGCAAAGAATAATAACACAAAGAGATCATCGATTACCAGTTCATCGAAGTTATAATGTTTGAGAACATATTCTTTGTGTCGAAATCACACAAAAGATTACGACTTTAATTACAGACAAAAGTATTAGTGATTAAGTGATTAGTGCAGCAAAATATCCATTAATTTTAACGCAAAAACTAAATATAAATCAATTTTTTTTCTTTGAGTTATTATTTAATATAGACTTTCGATAAGTTATTGAAACGAAAGCCAATATTTTTCAAATGAATACCGAATTACCGGTATTTGTGTTATTTGCTGCCAATCCTCTCACAAACGACTAGTGATTCAAATCTATAATTCATTTTTTGACGATTTTGGGCCCAAAGACCAGTTGTTATTCTTATTTAAATATTTGTTTATTTTTATATTTTATAAATAATATAATTCACTAAATAATAGGCTATTATTTGCCAAAATGTGTCGGAATATTTTAGAATAAGAGCTCAAATGAATCCCAGTTTAAGAGTGACTCCACTTTTCCAGAGTTCAAAATTGAGTTCAAATCAAAAAAAAATTTGATTATTTTGAGCACAAATTAGACAACAAATTGAGTTAATCTAAACTCGGGATCAATTGTGTTGAGCTCTTAGGTTCTGACCGGTGACTGGTTTTGTGATATTCCGTTCAAACCAATTATCGATTCAATGAAAGACATCTATAGTTATATATCATATCATTGATTGAAAACTATTTTCAATGTTTTAATAATTAGATAATATTTCGGAATATATTTAAATATATATTAAATGTTGAAATATATATAAATATTTAATATTTTAAAGATTTAAATAAAAGTTATTAAATATTATTATTGTTAACGATTTGAGTTAAATATTAACACAATATTTAAATGAAATGAGTTTTTAATCAAAAAATTGAAAATCAGGTTTGAGTACAAAAATTGGGTTCTTTTGAAAAATTAACTTTAATTTTAAATAAAGTTATAATAAAGTAATTTGTGATGAAATCAAAACTCAATCTTGAATTCAATGCAAACAATCGCTGAAAAAATATAAACCGAACGCAAACCGTATTTTGTCTAATAATAAACTGCCGAACAATTACCGGTCGGTCGATGTTCTTCTATCGGTGCGTCTGTCCCGCGATCGGGATCTCGATCTTTGTCGCGACGAATGGGGTGGAGATCGAGACCTCGAACGACGTCTTCTCTGACGGTCTCGCGATCTATGAATACAATTTGAATGAGTTTTAACATAAAAATCATAATTATTGGACACAAACCGGGAACGACTCCTACGACGACGTCTGTCATCATAGTTACCGCGATCGCGATCTCTACGATTGTTGCCATATCTATTGCCATATCTTTCGCAGTCATCTCTTTCCAAAAGTGCACCCTTTGCTCGCTTGTCGTCAATAATCAGCTGAATTCATAAAAATTCAAATTAATATTTCAAATAAAATTGTGATTCAAACAGAACTTACTCTCAATTCATCCAATCGTTCGCGACTTCAGTCAATAATAAATAAGAAAATATTAAAATTAATTTACGAATAGAGTTGTCATACATTGCAATGAATCCTAAATGCAATTTCCCTCCGAAATGGTCGGCCAGTCGTCTATCGTTGTCATGAATACCCAAATAAGCGGAACAGACCTCACAGACTCTGAGCTTTTGCTGCTGATAACTGGAAGCGGGCATAGAATTTCTGTACTCAACCTCTGCGGCAACCTTTTCCTTCTTTGACTTCTCCACCTCTTCCATCAATCTGAGTGACTCCTCGACATTGCCGTCGGCGCCAGCCTTTTCCGCAGCGGCCAATTTCTTACCGATAGTTTCGGCCAATTCGTGGACTTTATTTAACTGAAATATTTTCAATGCATTAAATATGGAATCAAAAGCGACAATCAATTAGTGTATACCTTAGCACCGACTTCGGCGCTGAGCTCCTCCTGAGTTTCTGCGAGACGTTTCTTAGCGGCCTCTGTCTTCTTGTCTGCTTCGGCAACGAATGCCTCCAAGTGTTCGAACGCCTGTTTGTAGTCATTTTCGAAGTTAATTATCGTTTAAATTAAAAATAAAATACAAAACGAAAAACAATAGCATTGAATACATGCAGAATGAGTCGCGTTTCCGCTAAAAATGAAGTGTTGAGTAAAAACCATAATTAGGTTTAATCTCAGGAATGAAATGAACGGAAAATTTGGCTAAAATTTTAAGGAAACAAAAGAAAGCAAAGGAACAGAAAATTATGAAAAACTGTTTTAACGATACGTTTCTACGATTAATATATTTTGAGAAAACATTTAATGAAAAAATGATAATTAATTATAATTAGGAACCAATTAATGGTTAATACGTTACCAAAACTGTCCTCAAATATACATTACCTTAACCTCAGACACAATCAATTCAACCAAAACTCTGTCTGTTTTTGATTCACAGCATTAGTGCATAACTCTATTGATGGCCAATACATACATATTTTATAAGAATTTAAAATAAAGGACTAATTGTTTGATATTTGAATTAATTGATTGAATACTACTCACAACGGAAAAGCGGACACACATTCTGAGAGATATTTGTCTCTTATATTCATTTGTTTTGGCCTTTAATTTAATTTGATTTAAAGCGCAGGCCTTTTATGTATACATTTGTCTGCAATTCAGAGACGAGAGAAGGAAAGACCAGTCATTTCAGTCGTTTTACTTATATTTTCATCAATTGTTTTGTCAAATCAAACAGTTTTTAATGTATTGTTAAGTATTAGTTCCTGTCTTTTGTCCTCAAACTTATGTCTCAATAATTAGTTTTCATTCTACTATTCAGAGCTCGTTATTGAGAACAGACTTACCCTCGACTTCAACATCAAAACGAACTCCGATTTTATATTTAAATACTTTTTTTTTCTCAATTAAACTGATTTGTAATCAACTGTTCGGATGTGATATCGAATAATGTATTGAAAATCAATGAAAGAGTACTTACATCCAAATCATAGCCGTAATCCTTGCTTTGGGCCGCCTTTTCGTAGTCGGCCCTCAACGCCAAGTCATGATATTTATGACATTCACCAAGATCCATTCTCTAAAAAATACATAACAAATCAATAAACAATCAAAAGCCGCAAACATTGGTCAGACATACGGTTGAGGCCAGAATATCGTGCGGACAACAGTCCATCAGAAAACTTTTGCATACTCTGTGGTCAGTGAAGTGATAACGAGGTTTGGCGTCGCCTTTAAATACAATTTTAAACATTCATTGAAATAATTAAGTAATTAAGTGACGCATCGATTGATTCGCTTTTTATGAATTGAATACAGACCTCCTTCTCTGGCGGTTCCCATCAACTGATCCAACATCGCTCGCATCTGTTCCGTAGCAGACATTCTTAATATCCAATAATATTTGTGCCAAAATTGGTTTAATTATCGGAAATCAATTGCAAATCAATTAAATTGAAGTCAGTTTTGATGACAAAATCGTTTTTCCGACACAAATGGCGATACTTTTGTCACTAACTATGTGTCCAACAGATGTCAGTCCACTCCTTATTATGCATTACATAACGGGTTTCTATGGGAGGAGTCATAGATTGTTGTCATTTGACCACAAATTGAATAAATTGAACAAATTGAACATGGTCATTTGTTTACTTCATTAATGACTAATCAGTTTTAATATTATTATTTTAATTAGTTTTGTAATCATTTCATAAGAATTAGTTTTAATTCAAAATTGTTTTAATTGTTTTGTATTCATATTTATATATTTTTTTCGTTAATTTATTGATAAAAATTTGTTTTTTAATTTGAATCAAATATTCTTCGGGTCTAAAGATGGCAAACATTCCAACATTTTTACGAAGTGATCCAACTTTGGTTCCAATCCGTGAATCGGAGCTCCAATTCTTCGCAAGAGTTAAGTCTTATCTAAGTTTAGTCAAAAACTACGAAGACTTCCGACTTCAAGAGAAGGCCAGAGGTTTGGTTCCGTGGAAGACAATGACTATGACTGCCATCAATAAAATGCTTAAATTGAAACAGAGGTCCAAAACTGATGAAGATTTGGGAACTGATAGCAAAGATATACTTCTAATTGATTTACTCGATTGGTTCAAAAACGAGTTCTTCAAATGGTTTGATTCTCCCGATTGTTCCGTTTGTAAACACAAAATGAAGAACTCGAAGAGTGTGTCCCCAAATCCCGAAGAAAGCCATTGGAATGCAATGACTGTTGAATACTATTGTTGTGATAAATGCGAGCAAACCTTTCGTTTTCCGCGTTATAATAGTCCTGAAAAGTTATTGGACACCAGAAGTGGTCGGTGCGGGGAATGGGCTAATTGTTTCACTTTAATATGTCGTTCCCTCAACTTTGAGGCTCGTCTGGTCGTCGATTGGACGGATCACGTCTGGACTGAAGTCTATAGCAATGCTCAGAAGAGATGGCTTCACTGCGACCCCTGTGAAGGAGTGTGCGACACACCACTCGTTTATGAGATCGGATGGAAAAAGAAACTCACGTTTTGTTTGGGGTTTTCCGCTAATGAAGTACAAGACGTCAGTTGGAGATATAGTGCTGACCACAAAGCAATGAAACAGAGAAGGGCTCTATTATGCCGCGAAGAATGGGTGGCAAATGTTTTAAACAAAATCACAACTAATTTGCAACTCTTAGTCAACGACCAAATGAGAGAAGAACTACGACTTCGACGCCTTCTTGAGTTCGTCCAATTCATTAGAGTTCCGAATCAAAGCAATTCTCTGACAGAAGATATCTGTAAAGGGAGACAATCGGGTTCTGAGGCCTGGCGTTTGGCCCGAAACGAAATATCAGAACAACAACTGACCAACAATTTTGTCTTTCAATTGGATGACACGTCTGTTAATCCATCTCTGATTACATACAACTGCGCGACCGATGAATATAAATTCAATTCTAAACCATTGAAGTCGTGGCAGAACTATGTCTTTGAATGTGAGAACATATTCAGAAAAGTGGAGAGGGATTGGAAAATGGCTTATCTCTCACGCAATGAGAAGACATCCAATAATAGCATCGGAAAAATCAAATGGAAATTGAGTTTTAATGACAGAAAATGGACTGAAATCCGGATTACAATTAAATGCAAATCATTTGAAAACGGATTCATTGCTTTGAATTTATACGACATCTCAAATACAAACCATTTTCTCACTTTAGAGCCAAACAAAGAAAATACAATCAAAAGGAGTTGTTTAGAGTCCGGTAATAATGTAATTATTGAAGCAATTTTAAAAGGAGGCACCGGTTCTAATGGTTGGCAACACTCACAGCTCTTCCGTCAATCGCTTTCCGAAGAATCAGAACTCAATTCACTTATTATTGAAATAATTCTGTGAAACAAATTTTCAATTAAATTGAATAATAAATAAATTGATTTAAAGCTTCAAAACATGTATTTATTGTCACTTAAGATAACAATCAATAATATTAGCACTCATTTCATGAATAAGTATTTGATTGAACGTCACTTTAGATTACAATAACAGTCGTGACGTTAATTAAACACTTGATATCAATCGACTGACTAGTCTTCAGGTATTCTTACAGTTCGACTCATTTGAAGCTTATTTTCAAACATCAAAAGCATTACAATATTGAACAACATTTTCAATAATTATTGCTTTGAAATTAAATTTAAATCAAATAAAAGACAGAAAATTTCAAATTTTGAAACAAAAATAAAGGAGAAATACATTTTGAAATTAAAGGCATAATCATTATTGTGATTAAAATTGAATTCAAACTCAAATTCAAAACAATTTGCAAAACAATAGAAATTATTTTTCCATTTAAACGACAATTGGAACAAAAATTCGACTTATTTTGAGGTATAAATTGTTGGCTCAAATGGTTTTCAATGAATTTCCTGTCGATAAACAACTTTCCATTGATTTGCAATTAAAACACAAAAATGTATTCAAAATTGTTTTGAACTCAATTTGAATCTAAAGCACAGAATAGCGTAAAATATCAGAAAAATAATATAGAATTTAAAAGTGATTATTCATAATAATAATAATAAAGACACCACTTTTACCGTCAGCTCAGAACAGTGAGAAGCACTCCTATTACTACCATGGTAGATTTTACTATACATTTTTGGTTTAGTTCAATATTTTGCGTATACGTCAGTTGACAGACAGAGTACTGACCCGTTTCTGGTCGGACGGCACGAGTGATGTCTAATATTAATAGATATTTATTAAACATTGATTGGATATAATATTGAATACATCGATAAATATAAATGTTTAGGTTTGGATTAACCTTGTTAATCGATAATTTACAATAAACCAAATATAAGCCAAAACTAAAGATTGTTTTTTTGTCTGATGTACTCATCATATCGTAATCAATAAACCTCTTGAAAGAGACCCCAAATATAGAGAATCAACATTTGTTTTGATGAAAATAATGTCAATCAATACTCTAATTAGTTATTCAATAGAATATATAAACGTATCGTTAATTTCTCCCCACTTTTTAATTGCATTCGAATTGGATTTGTTTGTAAATTATGTGTATTTTTGTTGTTTTTTTGTTTAATAATGTATTTAATGATGTAATTAGTATTTGAATTGAAGATTGAATTCAATATTATATAAGATGTTGTTTGTTGTGCGCAAACATTTGTTTGTTTTAAATTATTTTGTTTCGTATAAAATCTCTATTCATTTGTTGATAATATCATACATTCATCGCTTTTATACTAATTATAATAATATTTTGTGTTTTTCATTAATATCACAGCCTTTTTAGTTGTTTTGTTTTTCAATGATTTGTAAAATAACTCTTTTTTTCTCTTCGATTTATTATCGATTTGTTAAATGAATCAATTCTTTGACACAATTTGAAGCCAAATATTAATTTTTCAGACAATTATTACTTTCAATAAAAATAAAGATCTTAAAAGAATTTTCGCTCAAAAGCTATGATTAGATTTTAATATATTTTGTGATCTTTCCTGAGATTCTTAATTACAAATCAAAAATTATTATTTGTCTTAAGATGTCATTGAATTGAAAGATGAAAACTGAGTATAAGTATAACAACAATAAAAATATAATTAAGTTCTTTAGTTATTCTTTTTGGGGAATGTATTGAATACTTTTTAAAAACTCAAATCAAAGGCAGATCTATTGGTTTTGTGGAAAAAAGTGCCACAAATTGCTAACAAATATTCGACATAACGTTTTTTGGGTATGTTTTTTGACTTACAGTCACTCCACTGTAACCCATGTCTCCGAATGGCACTCAATATTATTAATGATAACAATCAAAGATAATAACAACAAATCAAATAATAATTATTGTAATTAATAGTAAATTGCATTCGCTTTTTGTCTGCCTTTGGTTTTCATAGAAAAACACTTCATTTGTTTACAAACTATAGTTTTAAATAAAACTTTTTTATGCTTTTTATTAAATACAAGAAAACGTTATTCCAATTTCATTAGACTTTATGGCAACTGTTGTTTAGTCCCTTTCGCTTTGCTTAGGACTCAAAATGAGTTTTATGTATTGATTTTGTGTTCAATCAATTGATATATGATTTCAGTTTTCGATAACAATTAGGAAATATTTTTTGTTAACAATTTATACGATATATACTAATCGGCTGCACATGAATTGATTGATTGATGGAATCGTTATATGAAAAGCAATTCTTCAATTGTGTGGACATTATATCACAGAATGGTTACAATTAGTTGTTTCGCAATCTATTAATTATTTTTTTCTCTAATTATACACAATATATATATTTATAGGTTTTTATGTTTAGATTATCGAATGTCTAAACAATAAATTGATTTCTTATTCTCATTAAATATCATCGATAGTGAGGGAGAATTTGTTTGTATACCACTTGAGAGCACACCATATGATAAGAGGGTTGTCTGCCTCACAAATTAATATATGTTTCAATTTTATTGACTACTTCTTCGATCACAGTTCAGTTCATTAGGCAATTAATTCACGCATTGTTTTAATTGAGTCATTCATTAATAATTAATTAATTATTAATAATATTGAGAATCAATCGCATTGTGTGTGTGTGCGCTCTATTATCAAAAATATGGGCCTATCGTTCGTCAGTGCTATTTAACGGATGGAAGACGACTAACACAAACACCCAAACCGTCACCCAAACAATTAACACATAAAAAACAAATATTTAAACAAAAATAATAATAACTAATATTTTTTGGGAAAGAATTGATTGAAAAGAAAGTCACTAAAAGCCAAAACAGACAGACATAACGAGTGGTTCTCTATTAGTTTAATGCATAGTCTTATGACTCGATTTGTTGCAAACCATTTGATTAGATATTTGGCTAAACTTTTCAATCGATTCGATGGTTTCTTAAAACAAATTAAAAATATAATGAAATTTCAAAAATAAAATAATAACTAAAACTACACTTAAAAATGAGGCCAAAATTCAATGCATTGACGACTAAATTATTAACAATTATAACAATAATAATAATGAATAATATAATAGAAAATTAGAAGCGATTCGACTAAAACTCGAGTCAACCACTAAACCGAGTCATTAGAGTTGGCGCAGGTCTTTGGGCACTCACCGCAGATGGTCTGGTCCTTCAAAATAGTGGACAAATAAGTAGTTTGCATGTCATCGAAGCGATTGATCACAGCTTTGGGCAATTCCTCGAATTGCAAGGGATACCACCATCGGTCCAGTGGTCCCGATATTTCACTGATCACTTTTGACTGGATATAGTGCGGCGCTCCGTCCAGGAATGACATCATCTGTCTGTCATAGATGTCAAAATAGCCCTCGTCTTCAACTATTGGCGAATCCTTTAGGGATATGCAACACATCGGAACTGAAAAGTGTTTCAGTGAAGAGCCTCTCAATCGAGTGATTGCTATCAGGTCTGTGTCACAGACTTCGTAACCTTAAGATAACATTATATTTAGATAAGTGTTTCTTCAAATCTAATCAAATGAAAAGCTTACCAATGATTGTGAGGCTTTGGAGTTGTCGTGACCTCCAGGCGAGCATTACTAAAGGGTTTTCCTGGAACTCAGCGAACACTGGGTTCGGTTCCAACGAAAACGGTTTCAATGCATTGACGAGAGTCACGGACTGCAATGTCTTCGAGTGGCGATCAGTGATCAAAGTGACTAAATAGCAGATGGTTTCATCGGGTGCGCCCACCGCTCCAACAAAGTAAGCCCGGAAATGGGTTAAAGGCATATCTGTGTCGAATAGAGAGTCGCGTAGTATCTCATAGGAGTCGTCGGTATGGATCAGATTAACAGTGACTTTGAGGTCCGGATTGCTTTTGGTCAACAGATTCCACGACGACTTGGAGAGGCCTTCGTGTTCGTCATCTATTCCGTGGACATTAATGGCCAACGAATCGATTGTCGCCTTTCGGGCCAAAAGTTGGAGCATTTGATCGTTTACTGAATCGAAATCAATAGACAGTTGTCTGAGACTTGCAAACGGTTCCAACAGTTGAACCGACAGATCGACCACCGGATAGAAGTCTGGATCTGTTTTGACTGAAGCCAAATGAAGACATTTAAGTGAATGTGAGTGACGTTTGGCTAACATTTGGAGCAATCGATTGGAGTGATTGAGCACTGGTTGTAAACAACCCATTGAAATGTGTTCTAATGATTCGCATCTTTGGATCAGTTGTTCCAATCGTTGGATCAAAAGTTGCAACAATTGGTAGACTTTAGTATTGTTCTCATTATTATTGTTCGCTAAGTTTTTGGTTACATTTATTGGATTTAATGACAGTCTTTTAAGACATCGACTGTTGTGAAGGCATTGGTTGTCAGCAAAGGTTTCGTTATTTTCATTAAAATTATTATTAGTGTCGCTATAATTGTATTCTTCAGTCGACAACAGAATGTCTAGAATTTCGATCAATTGATTGAGACTTTGAATGGAATTCGGATCAAAAGTGATGACCAATTGATTGAGAAAACGACTGCTTTTGTGAAGAAATGACTTCAAGGCTATACTCGAGTCTAACGTTGGCTTCAATTGTTTGTTGTGTTTATTGCGTCTCAATGTCTGACTGTTTGAAGTTCGCAACAAATCAATGGTCAGACTCTTCTTTGGCCACTGGGAACAGTTGAACAAACAGTCCCTCCATGTCTTGCAAGTGGCAGACGCTTTCAATCGATCGGATGGCGACAGATATCTGAATATATTGAAGATTATTACTGACGGCAAGTAATTGCAGACAAACGCCATTAGATGTGAGAAACAACACAAACAGTACTCACAAAACACAACAACTCACAGATGAAGAGCTCATCGCAGCGCCACCTATCATATCATCACTAATTACGTCACTCCAAGTCAGACAACTTTAAATGGCATCAAAACAAGACTTTTAAATCAGATATCAATTAAATATTAACTCAATTGAGATCTCTGTCCACTCTCTCCGGAACTGTTGTCTTCGATTAAATCTTTGATAAAAAGTTGGTTTCAATTGATTCAACTCTTGTTATGACATTATCTCAAAACGTGGTTTCGTTTTATTTGAATTTTTAGGCCATAGTTTTGTATTGAGATCTTAACGATTGATTTTGTCGACAATTAGTACCAAATTGACGATCATTTAGTCATTAGCCATAATGTTATCACTGTTTGGTCTGATGGAGTTCGGCCTTCTTCTGGTCAACGCCGTAGTTATTCTAAATGAGGAACGATTTCTCTCCAAAAGTAAATTCAATTCAAATTATTATTATTTGTTAATTACTGATAATTGTGTGGACAGTGGGGTGGGGGCGAAGCACATGGGCTCAGAACCAATATGCTGGACAACATATGGCGGCGCCCACCGTTAAATCACAAATACTGCATGTCATTCACTCAACTAGGACAGTCATGAGAGGTATTCATTTTATATTCATTTAATTATTGACTAATTTGTCTTTCAATTGCAGTTCCGCTCATTTTCTTCAATATTATCGCTATTTTTTATAAACTTATTTTGGGATAAATTGTACTCAAATTTTCTTTAATTAATGTAATAAATGTTTTGAATTTTACTTAAATTTCATTTTATTAAAAAAGTTGTGTTTTAAACAAATCTCAAGTTTTACAATCAAGTGATTAAAGAGTACAGAGTTTTAAAACATAAATATAAAAACAATTTTATTTTTTGAATTACATCTCAGCTATTAATTAGCAAATGATTAAAAAATAAAAACAATTAAAAACAAAGAAATTTGAAATGCGATTAATTATGAGATAAAATAGTAATCAAAATAAGGAGTTATTGTGACTTCTGATGGTTTCGATTGTTTTGAACCAAATTTAGAACATTCGACTTAATTGTGTTGATTGTGTCCATCAGTGTTGGCACCCATTTGCTGGTCAACTGGTTATACATTCGTCGTCTCATTTTGTCGGACAAGTGGGACATTCGGACGACGACTGTTTGCTGGCCTTCTTCTAATTGGGGTTCATTGGCCTGAGCGGGGAGGTAGTGGTCAACTGCTTTGTTGGTCATATCGATGGCGCTGTCGAGTGACTTGAGAAACACTCGGAATAGAGGTAAGTCCAACACACCGTTCACTTTTGTGTAGCCGTAGTCTTTCATTCCTTGGATTTTGTCGGTGCTATACTTTCTGACCACTCCGATTCTGTTGACCCCGTCCTCATACAACTTTTTGGTGCCGTCTTTCAACTGAGAACAAGACATTCAATTAATAAAACTTAATTAAAAAACAATTTCTTATCACTTACTTCTTCAGGCGATTTGTTGATAGCGGGCACCTTCTCCTGTAGTTTGTCGAGTCCTTGACAGGCTATGTTATCGGCAATAGATACTAGATCAAATCAATTTTGATTAGTAACAGTCAAAATCATATCAATTCAATGATTACTTACTCGGTTTTTCCAACTTCTGAATAACTGGTTGTGCTGTCGATGCCATATATGCGATGGATTGTTCCGCTCGGGAGAGTGTGGCCGACAATAGGCTATTATAGCTCTTGAAACGACAATAACCATCGGACGCAAAATTGATGGCTGAGTTGACCAAAGGTAGTGAAGAAAAACGCGACAGCGCTTCGATTTTAATGGAATGGGTCGACATTTTGACTGATTATTAAAATTTATGAAAAAATAAAGGACTCAATAAATACTTATTTAAAAAATCAAATTAAGAATTGAAATAAAATTTAAGATCACAAAAGTTAACGACTGCACAGCATAACAGATGGATATCTAATGAATTACTATTGAAGAGAACCATCCCTTATATATACGAAATCGATCTCAAAGTTTGGAATCAGATAATGAACTTTGAGTTCGTGTCATATCATTCGAGAATTAATGGAAAGATAACTAATAATTCACGAAATGAACTATAGATTAGTTCAAACTTCAAAAGTGAATCAAAACGAATGTCAGTTAAAAATAAGTCACTTTCAAAGTTTTGATTATCAAAAGTTGATTCAAGCAATCGATTTGAACATTAGTTTTATTGCAATTAACAGACGCTTTGATTCATTCTATTTGTTTGATACAAAATAGAGAGTAAATGTATTGACAATTTGACAATTTTCCACAAAAACAGTCACAAAATATCTGATTACTGAGTGTTTGACCATGATTAACTATCAAAATGCGAAGGGATTGTGTCTGATGATCAAACTCTGAACAATGATCCTTGACTGATCAAGGGTCTTTCAGGGTTAATAACAGGACAAGAGCTCATAGTATGACACGACTTAGTCTAATGACACTTAAATTACATCAGAATTTGAAATCACACTTCGAGTCGATGATAAGAATCACTGTTGATATTCATATTGATATCCGGATTAAAGTCTAAGAAACACTAATCCTTTGATAATCAGTTAACAAACGATGAATTGTTAGTTTCTTGAGTTCATTCAAAGTTTGATTTAACGCAATATTAGACTGATTTGAGTCAATCAGGAATTGAAATAAAGAACAAAATAGTGAATAGAAAATACTTGCAAAAGTCAGCGCAAACATAGATTGCAAATTATGGCACCATTTCTAAAGATTCTTACCTTGTCAAATATACCACAAGGATTAAGCAAAATCTTAAGAATCAGATGAATGTTTCTAAAAACAAAATTGTCATTCAAATGGAATTAAATGGAAAATATGGTAATTCTATACCAAGTCTTCTGTAGTTTACAAATGTTTTTCAGTATTATCTCATTTCCAACATTGGGTTTCTTCCTATCACTCGATTGGTTCAAATGAGAAAAGAGGACTGACTTTCAATTCCAGACATTTCTATTCAGAGTCTGGATT
>JAQGCQ010000227.1:0-17725 GCA_034699945.1 Chamobates pusillus
GGAACTGTCGGTGGACATCAAGAATACGATTTTTGTTCAATTTATTATCCTTTTAATGCCATTTTGTCGGTTGTAATTCTATAAACTTAACATAGTTTCCCATATTATTTTAGGCCTCTTACTTATAATGGGCCTCCCATAGGCTTCAATGGGAGGCCCATTATAAGTGTACACTATACTGTATAGGCATTTTTTTAAATAAGCCACGCCCACCAACGAGAAACTTTCTAATTAATATTAATAATTTCTAGAAATATTTCGAGAAATATTTCTCGCAAAATAAATAATTTCTATTTTGACCAACTATAAATGTACACAATGACAGCACTCAGACTTCAATTCTTTCCACTATAACACCGATACTACCATTCCTTTAATTGTTTTATTAATAAACTTATATTTGACTCAATATTTATTCTTTTTCTGATATCAAATTAGAATAATTTCTACCATTTGTTGAACAAAAAAGACTCAAACCTTTATTTTGTGAGTCATTATAAAAATTATTCATATCTTTGTCTAATAAATTGCAAATCAGTTTGAATTAAGAGTGAATTAAAATTCAAATTGTATTCTGGAATAGAAAAAAAATGGTATAAATAGTTGGCAAAATGTTGGGGTGGGTTTAGTCGTGTGCCATCACAAGCCATCGCCATCCAAATGGTGTAATTTGAGACTTAGATTGAGGCAAAGAAGTGGCACATAGTGTGAGGACTCCGTTAGACTCCTGCAGTCTATGCCTAAGAGCCAGTGAATGGCTTCTGAAGCCGTGAGTGCAGGCAATGCAGACATATGTGACACTCATCTAATCCCTCTGTAAATCCCTTACTGATAAATGGACTCAAATCTGTATATCTCTTCACAATACGCTTGTAATTGAAAATTGCATATTTGATGGATAGACTGTTGCCAACAGTTTTGAACCACTTCTTCGTCTTTGCCATCACTATTACATCCACTTTATTTCAAATCAATTCAAAAGAATAGTTTTCTCTCAAATATTTTCTTTAATACAAAAATATAATTTTCTTATGTTTTCTCATTCGATGAAATCGAAAATTGTTTTTCAATCTAAACATTAAATTCAATTCAGAAATTTTCTGCTGAATTTACATTCGTTTTAATATTATATAAAAAAGATTAGAAATAATACTCTGATATTTTATATCCTTATATATAATAAATGCGATGAAAAACAAATATAAAAATACAGACAAAAAGTAAATTTAAATTATAAATAAATCGATTAAATATTTTATTGCTATTTTAGGACATAAAATCAATTCAATTTTTTTTTATCTTTTTTGCAGATTTTTTCTAAAATTTTTCCTGAAATGTAACCAAAACTGTTTGAAGAACGCGGGGAACCCCAGAGACATGAGACGCTTTCAGGTATGGCTGCACTTTTTAAGACTCTCATAGATTCACTTCTATTCAAATTTGAGGTCATATTAATCGATACTCTTTTAGCGAAACAATTAGTCTATTGTTAAGTCAAACATCTTTCATAGACTTTTTATCCATCTCCTTTTTATTTGTTGTGTTTGAAATTTGACCTTGCTCAGTTTTTACATAAAAAATGACTATAGTATAGAGTAGTTTTAGATAAGAAAAATGTCAGAATTTGTTGGAAGGCTTTCCCAATATAAGTGATAATATTTATAAGTAATTTGGTGGACATGTGTTCATTCAATTCGATGAATAGTTGTGTAATAAAATGCAATGAACTTAAAGCCTGTAAATTGGGAAGACCTTAATGACAAATTCTGAGTGAATTATTCTTGCATATCCTTTGCTTAGCATTAAAATGAGTGGTCAGGGAATTGCATGGAATCTCATTTCTCTGTAGTGTTTGTAATGAATAATGAGTTTAGAAAAATAAACTCATAATTATTATGATTTTGAATAAATGGAAGGTGGTCATATCAACACAAGTGAATGTGGATGGCAATTTGTTGGCCGTTTCCGACAACATGTTTGTACACAACAATTCAAAACATGGCCGACGCGCCAAAAGACTGGACGCTTCCGAAGGTAAGCATTAAAACACTGTGTCTTTCATTGTCTTTATTGTTGTTTTTATCGGAATTATTGTTTCGTTCATATCTTATAAGATGTTTAATAAATTAGATTCAAAGCAAATATAAATAGCGTAGAGTAGTGTTAGTACTGAGAGTAGAGTTAGCACTGAGAGCACTGTGAGTACAGACATTCTGCCATATCCTTAATGTAGTGGACATTGGTTTGTGAGGCTTACAATACAAATACAAATTCATTGTATTGACGGTCGGCCCTCACTGTCTGTCCGTTTGCTTCTAATTCGTTGTTCACAATAAAGAAAGTAATTCTGGCGTTGGATCGCCTGAAAGCATAGATGCAATACCGGTACAGTATTACCAGTATTACGGCACAGATCTAATCCCAAAATATGATCCCAGCGGACGATCCAATACAAGCGCTACGAAGGGAACGATAAAACATTAGTTGGCTTTGAGCTAATGCTCACTAAATTATACCAAAATATATCCTCCAAAGTATTGTATACACAGTCTGTGTGTGAAATACACGAATCATATCACAAAAACTCATAATAAATGCAAAAATAAAATCTCAAATAAAAAACAATAGGAAATGTCAGACAATTCCAAAAATAAACCAATTTTTATAAACAAAACAAATAGTTATTCACTAAAACTAATGCTTTTCTTCTATTTTTCTACTTATGTCTAATCTTATGCATCACTAGATTTGTGTTTCAATTGATTCAATGCCTCTATAAGTGGTTTATATCAAATATATTATAATATATTATTATACAATTTTTATACTTAAAAATTGCTTTTTCTTTCTTATATATCGACAAAAAACTTAGTTAAACAACACATCAAATAAATACTGATTTTTTGTCAATTCCTTTGAGTCAAACCTAATCTCATAAACATTAATGGCTTTAATATAAAGTAATTCCTAATCAATGTATAAGAAGTCATAAAAATCCATTCATTTGTTATCAAATGTGAGTTCACTAACAGTGAAAGAGATCCCAAAAAAGTGATGTTTTATTTTCAAAGTGAAGAACATTTCCTACAATTGAAAAGAGTTCGGAGTCAATGAAAATTGCAAGTTCTTTGTGTTAGTCTAATAGGATTAATAGAACGGTTGCCACCGATATTGGTTGGCCAGAAAAGGTCAATACTCATTTTTATAACCGTGTCTAAGTCTTAGATAGTAGTACTTCTCTAATAGTAGAGCACTGGTAAACACAGATAGACTTGAATTGAGACAAAAACAATGGAAGTCAAGTCAATTGTCTCCAACTCTAGAAAAAACTCTTAGCACAGAGTAATATGAGCCCAGTCTTTACGACACAAAAAAGACAGAATGTATAGAACGTAAACGTGTCTTGTTTTTAGAGTAGGCTCTCCTCCACTCTGTTGTTGGTCTTATTGGCCAAAAATATGGCATTTTGTCTGCTCTCACATTGAGTTCATCTCCAAATCTATATCGTATTGAATGACTAACTTATTCTGATTGATGTCACAACAGTTCCCTTTACAGCTACGCCATGCATCAAAGCCATCAGTCCTACCGAGGGCTGGACTACAGGCGGATCTACTGTTATTATAATCGGTGATAACTTCTTCGATGGACTACAAGTTGTCTTCGGAACGATGTTAGTCTGGAGTGAGGTATGACTTAAATCACTGACAAAATCAATGAACATATTTTCTAATTGGGATTACATTTATTTGGGATCAACAGTTCGTCACATCCCATGCCATTAAAGTACAAACACCTCCCCGTCATATACCAGGAGTAGTTGAAGTGACGCTCTCATATAAATCCAAACAATTCTGTAAAGGAGCACCGGGCAGATTTGTCTATGTTTGTAAGTCAAGCACTCATTTAAAAAAAACATTCAAATATTATTTTCGACAATAATTTATTGGATTTTTCGCTGCGATAATTGAGAGCACAAAATATGTTATTTTTCAAATGAATCAATTTTTTTTCTCTTTTCATCACTTAATTCATTATTAAATGTTAAGCATATGTTTGGCTCAAAATTATGAAACAAATGCCACAAAACTTTATTTAATTGAAAAAAGAGACTTATATCGCATATATTTTTATATACATTTTTTCCAACGAATCATTTGAACTGAAAGTCTGGAGAGTATCACAATTTGTAGAGTCAGAGTCAGAGCCAAACGGTAGTAGACTTTGAAAAATTTGTTTTCCTTTCAAATTAATCTCTTTTTTCGAATATAGTTTTATTATAAAGTAATAAATAACTGCCAGTCCTTAGCCTTTAATCTTCAAAAAACGCAATTCTAACCAATACTCTAAAAGGAATAGCAATCGAAGAACAGAACAGAAAAAAGTTTAGTTTAGAGGAGAAAAAAAATGTTTTATTTGAGAATCTGATCAAAGTTTAGATAAAAGTACCACAAACTGAATGACAAACAGAAGTGAAAACGAAATTCTAAACTTAGACTCAATTCTATTATTCCTCTCATAAAGTGGTGATTCATTCGACAGAATCAGATTCTCAATAGAAGATCATGTATTGTCTGCCATCCCTTTCCACGACTATATTCAATATATTTGGTTCGGATTAAACACAGAATTCAGTCTATTTTTATGGGTTATCTATTTTATGAGTCATATCGTTCTATCAGTAAATATAGCAAGAGCATCCTTTTTTAATTAAAAATATAGTTATGATTATATTGTGTGAAATAAAAGAATAATTTATTGTTTTACAGCATTGAATGAGCCGACAATAGACCACGGATTCCTTAGATTAGCCAAACTCATTCCTCGACATCCGGGAGATCCCGAAAAATTACCAAAAGTTTGTTTTGATTACAAATATTTGCTTCGAATGACTGAAACTAAACTCAAATTTGGATTAAAATTAGGAAATAATTCTGAAACGAGCGGCCGATTTAGCGGAAGCACTGTATAGTATGCCCCGAAACACACCCTCTCAACTGACAGGATTGCCAACACCGCGATCACCGGCGAGTGCACTGAACAACGCGGCGGCGGTTGCGATGTCGGCCGGATTCAATGCTGCGTATGCGGCCACTGCAGGTCAGCTAAACTGCAACAACGATCAAACACTCTATCATCAGAACCAACCGTCCAATGCATGTGTGGACAGAATTGGTTCATACGACAGATATAACACATCCCATAAACCGATGCCACCACATGTTTATTGTTATGTTTATAACGGTATTACTTATTGTTTTTGCATGAATTGCATTGAATTCCGTTTTCTATCCTTTTATTTGTTTTGTTTGAACACATCTATCAATTCTGTCCTCACTTTCTATAAACCAATTGATTGCTATTCTCTCCAAACAAATGAATTCTTGCACTCAAACGAAAACAATTGTTTTTTTCGAGTAATTTCTAAAACAATCGATAATCTTATCAATAGATTACAACCGAACGCAAGCGAGCAGTGTATCCCCCAGTCGTGGCTACGGATCAAATGCCTCGACTCCTCATAGCAGTAGTGGTGGCAGTTCATATGGTGGTAACGGCACCACAACCACAATGAATGGTAGTTACGGCAGTCCCCCAACAAATATGACGCCAACAGTTCCGGGTTCGCCCGGACTTTTCAATGGTATGTCCTTTAATTAAAAAACTATGGGAACAGACATTAATATCATTGATTGAAAAACTAATTAGGAATGAGTAGTATAGTGTCGGCGTCGCCGTTCGCAGCGATGAACCCGTTCGCACTGCCAACATGTAATGGTCAGTCATACGGCTCATCAATTGTTTCATCGACCAAATGATCAAAAAATGGGATCAACTTTTTTTGAACACAATTTGCATATATTTGAAGACATAAAACGTTGTTTTATTGGACGCACACTTAAACGTTGTATTAAAATATATTATATTCTATATTATAATATAGTGTATATCGAAATGTATTAATTAATTCTCATTATTATTATTATTATTCTCTAATTTAGAGCAAACTTTTACAACGAAAATATTATAAATGAGAGAAAGGAGAAAAGTTTGCACTCATTTAACAAATTCTAAATACATTTTTCATGAATTTTCATCAAAAGCTTTTCGTTTATTCATTTGAATGAAATGTGCTTTTTATTGATCTCATAATAAGCGAATCGAAACAAAAATAAATGACAATAAATGCCAGTAAATGACATATAAATGCCATTGATGATTTGATGATTTGATGATTCTTTTTTTCGGCCAATTTATAGCCTAATCGGTGCTTATATGCGATGAAAGCTTTACATAATTATCATTATTATTATGTAATCATTACTTATTAAAAACATAAGCATTTCTTAAAAATTTCAAAAAATAATTTATTCAATGATTTGAATGCTTTTAATGAATGAAAATGTGCCACAAATTGATCTCTTTGTATAAAAAGGGTTTAAGCGATGCTTACATTCAATGACTTATTATGTATTCAAAAGATATACCGAATCTAATGTAAAATACATCAATCATTTGGGAAAAGCTTATGATTACATTGTCTCAAAAAAACACTAAATTTGTAAAAAAAATTACTCTTTTTTCTCAGAGAATGAATGATATTTTAATTTATTGCGATATTATATATGAAATATATATATAAATATGAAACAAATTCTTTGTTTTCTAAATGATATTCCGTTGAATTCAAAATATATTCAAAAGAGAGGTATAAAAACAAAAAATAATATGGAATTCATGGGAACCTAAAATATGTAAAAAATATTTCAACACAAAAGTTGGCGAAAAATTTTCTATTTGTTTACTTACTCTTTATCTTTAAATATTTACCGAAAAAAATTTATCCGAAGAATCTCTGGGAAAGTGATAACGCATTTTACGCTTTACTTAATGTAAAAAAAATTATTCAGTTTTTAATTAACTTTTAATTTGATTCAAAATTAATGGAAAGACTTATTTTTATGTTTAGTTTATTTTTTCTTTTGTGTAAAAATTGGTTGATTTTAATTTTGTTTTCAACAAAAAAATTCTCATTTTGTGTGTTATCTTAAAAAAGAAACGAAAACTTTTTTGATGTATTTGTGATTTTGAAAAAAGATTTGTGCAATACTTTACTGCTATAAATGAGTTACTATTAAAAAACAAATCAATCCATAATTTGATAATTGTTTTGCCTTTGAATTCAAACATTTAAATTGAGAGCAACCTGTCGTTGGATGGGGAGAGACACCCATTCTGGTGACTCTTCAATTGGTAGCTCAATAACCGAGGACTCTCTTTATGCAAATATTGAACATATAGTGGGCTTTTGTGAGCGATTGAAGAGGAGACCAGAGCTGATGCAGAGCTGATGCTGAGCTGATGCATAAATTTATATAATATAGAGTTAATAATGTTGTTGTATGCAAACCATCTGCTCTCCACTAAATATGTGTGCTCTCTGTGTGTATGTATGTGTGCTCTGCCTCTTATAAAACGCTATATTCAATGCGATTCTGTGACTGCTATGCTGTGCGACAGCACTGAATATATTGCATGTCTTATAATGGAATTAAAGCAATAGTTGTCTGAATAATAATGTGCTTCACTTCACGGACTTCGCTTCCATTGACTTCCATTCAAATGGTTTCAAAAATTGCCGATATTTTCAATACTTATATGAATCCAATTTAGAAATCCTATACTCGAATAAAACACAGACTAATCAGAAACTCAATTCTGTGCGACATTTGTTTTGCTTGAAAAATGGTCGGGAATGCAATGTTCGGGAACGACACCGATTTCTCAACGTTTAAAAGTTTATATAAATAATTGAATTGGTTTTCAATTGGAATTCGAGTGAAGAAAATATCCGTTCAATTGTTTTGTAGAGTCGGAGTCATTTCAAAACCATTTCTATTTATCTCAACAGTTGTGCAGACATTGTGTGCTGTTTCCCAAAAAGTCATCTTCTGGTGTATATACGTTGTCCTTAGCTGCGGATTGGGTCACAGGTGCGACCATTGGTTTAATGAGGTGAGGCTATACACCAGTCGAATGACTCACTAAATCTAACTCAATATAATTTTCATTGAATTGTCAATTGCATCACAGCCTTCAAATGGCACACCACTAGTAGTACCATGGGTGAGAGGAGAGAGAGGGAGAGAGAGAGAGAGAGAGAGAGAGAGAGAGAGAGAGAGAGAGAACGGCAAAGTTGAAACTAGTGTTCTATTTGCAATGCACATCGACAGCACAGCACATCTAAAGCACAGTGCGATCCAATTATATGTTCAGCAAAAAGGCATCCGAACTAATACTACACTTATTTGCATACATTTGGAGTTCACCCCAACAGCAGAGACAACAGTATAAAACCCCCGTTTTGTGTTCACCTATGAATCCGGTGTATAACCCATACAACAGTGGGTCCCAATTTGCACAATCGATTTGCAAAACTAATTTTGTCTTCAGAGAAGCGCCTTTACTTTTGTCCATTTAACAGCTCTATCCTCTATTCTGTCCTCTTCTCCGGCCCTCAAAATGAGTAATGAGTTGAATTGAATTATTATTGAAATTAATGGACGAAACTTACGAATGGATTATAAGTTAATTCAATTCAGTCTAACATTTATTTAATCAAAAAAAGCGAAGAAATATTAAAAATTTATAGCAAAGAGTATTCAAAAGTCATGCAAATGTCGAAAACAGTTTGATTTTAAACATAAAATTCAATGATTTAATTGTGAGTCAACTCATCTCCAAAATAATAATTAATTATTTATGTTTTAAAAGCAATTTTCAGTTCACTTGAATTGAGTTTATGGTCTTTTTCACTGAAAATTATTTGAGTAAATTGAAATAGATTACTTTCAAGACTTTTATGGATAAATATTAAACAATTAACTCATTGAAGACATGAAAAAAGAAAATTTTCAATGAATTGGATCTAGGTACATCAATGTGATTCATGAATTCATTTTGTTTTATGTTTTAACAACTTTTTAATCAATTTATTGATTTTTCAAACAAATTGGTTAACATTTGGTTCATCAGAAATTCAAAAACGAGAAATTAATGTAATTATGTCTATGACTATATGTATGTCCTATTATTCCGTGTAAGGGATAGGAGTATCAGAGAACACGAAAAGCCAACAAAAGTCAATTTGATTGATTGCTAACAATCGTAACAATAATTTAATCGATTATTTAATTGGCGATAATTATAAAGCACTGAAAATACAATAGTTTTCAACAAATTTGAAGATAACATTAAAGAGTGTCAGACAATAGACTGAGTTTTGAATTGACTTTAATTTGTAACTCAAAACGAGAGACAATTATTCGGTTGACGTTAGAGTTGAGCCAAAAAGCTATGATTTCATTGAATAAAAGGTGAATAAAGTCTTGAAGTTTTGCTGTTAAGTCAAGAGAAAGACTGCAAATGAAGAATAAAGTCATTGTTTTCGACACGATTTGGCTTTTAAGTCATTAAAACAAAGAATATTCTTCAGGGAGTATCACTCCAATAGTATCACCGGAATAAACCAATTAAAACTCCCATTAGACTTAAGTATAAACATTATCAAAGGTTAAGCCAAAGTTGTGAACCACTTTTTATTTGTACGGAATATCAATGCATTGTTTAATATTCAGTCCTAGAGTTTGGTTGACGTCTCTGTGGACTAAATTAAAACTATTTCCTTAATTAATGACTGGAAGGCCTCTTCTCATGAAATACGATTCGTATGATTAAAACAGATATAAAAGGCCTGCGATTCAAACAAAAGATGATAAATAAGACCGAAGAGAATCCCAAGAAGTAATTCTATACTTTTTTTAAAAAAAAAAATAGCGAATATATATCTGGCAGTGAATTATTACGAATACTTAAATTTCCATTTATTACATTCAGTCACCATCTGATCCAAACCATAACTCTTGAATATGTCATACATTTTGGTGCAATTGTTGTCGAGCCTTTGTTATGCAAGATTATTCAAGTTATTCCATAAACTAGTTCTTGTATTTAGTTTTTTCAGTGTTTGAAATGTCAAACAAAAGTTTTTCGATTCAAACAAATTAAGAATAGATGTAAAAAAAGGAGAAAAATAGACACAAAACTGATGTAATCCAAGTCTGAACTTAGGCTCAAATAATACTGAATTCAATAAATAAAGAGAGAAATGATTTCAATTCTTCTATGTTTTGATTTATTGCATACAATAATAAAAATAATCAAATTGTGAGCAGAAAACCAAAGATTGGATTCAATTGTTTCTTCTCTACTCATATAAGAAGAGATTTTATTGTTGTTTCACAAAAGAGGACAGACATACAGAGAGAGGACAACAAATTAAAGACAGAGGAAAAAACAATTATTCTTGCAAGTCATGCATCAGAAGAAATAATACAGTTTTATAATTAAGCGCCAGTGCCTGCGCTGACCACTGGTCAACAGTTAATACGTCCCAATGGATGTATTATTGTAAACACTCATAGACTCTCTATTTCTTAAACAATACCCCGGAGTATAGGAAAGGGTAAAATATAGCGCAAACCGCAATCAACAAATCTAATGTTACATAAAATTGTCTCTCGTTTTGCATTAACTGCACTTAATTGTAGTCCTAATGCTATGGATTTGCCTCTAAATGAGAGACCATTCCATTGATTTTTTTCTACTCTCGTCGACAAAAAAATATATAAAAGAAAATTGTTTTGCGATTAAATTGAATTAATTCTTAAGTCAATAATTCAATTAAATTAAACCCATTTTTATTAATACTTTCATCGGTTAAGCATTTTATTAATGAATTTTCTTAGGATTTAGAAAAATATTCAATTTATTTGAGATCTTTTCTTAAGTAATGAAATATTATTGTGTAATAAATCATAGTCACAGTCAGAGTCAGAGTGAGAGCCCAACCATTTATTCTGTGTTCAACACGTGTCTGTTCTGTCTCTTCTGTCTTAAGGTTGCAATCGGTTCGGTCTTCAGTTGCTTTTTTGGCAAAACATGTAAACCACAGGGGATTAAAAGCACAAATCAAACTTCATTTAAGGGACTTATAGTCCCAGACCTTAATTTTATTTTCTTCCAGTTATTAAGGGCTCAAAACAAGTCATACCAACTCTACAACTCTTTTCGCTTCGATTCTGATGTAAAGCATTCAGTTTTTGTGATTTTTTTTACTTTTGTTTAATTCTTTGAACACAAAACTAATAGAGTAGGAGTCGCTCCAATGCAACTGAGCTCTCATTTTTGGTCTATCATTCTTTACATAGATTTGCAGAACAGTCTAAGCAGTTGAGTGCCGCGGTTGCTATGGTCTGACTCCAGGGACAGTCGGCAACAAATTTCACTCTCTTTCGCGCCATTAGTATAGCATTTCTTTCGTTTTTTACTACCATTTCATCACTAAATCCAACGTTCGGTTTGGGATCACTTTTCTGGGCATCAAATCAATGCTCTATTTTTATAGCCATTCCTTTGAACTCTATATACTTTGGTAATGGGATCACACAAACAGATATTGAGCCCAATATAAAAAGCAGAGCAAAGCAAAGGAAACACAATTTTTACTCTCAATTCACTCCTAATAACTCTTTTGTCGAAAAAGAAAACATAATTAGTTTTTTGAACAAAATTGTGACGAAATAATAAACTCAACAAAAATTGATGTGTTTTTTGTTTTTAAATGAATTCATCACTTATTTCATCACTTAATCTAATGATTGGAATATCGAAAGCAAAAAAATGAAGAAATGTTTAGAAAAAACATTAATTTAGTTCTAAACTAAAGTATAAACAATTTTTTCATTTCAGTGCTTCTGAAATGTGTTGCAAAAGAGATGATTAGAGCGATGGAAAGCAATGCAATCCATCTTTGATTCTTATGGGAAATCTTATGCCAGAGATCGGCGTTCCTTTTTCGCAGCACTTCTCACATTTTGCTCGCATTTTAAGACTAATAGCAGAGAAAAAACTACTACTGAAACAAAAGTTAAGTAAATGCACTGCCATTGACTTCAAATGTATGGATAAAAGCAATGCGATAGCGATACGTATAGTGGGCTCTCTATTACATCATTGTGTGAATGAGTTGCCTCACAAAATGGACCGCTGGGACTATCGCTCAAATCCAGGCGCTCACAGCTCTGGTAACACAAACTAATGCCTAAAAGGTATGTCAAAAGAGTATTACTTATAGAACATTATAATAACAGAATTACAATAACACAGAATAAGAATAACTTATTTTATATACTTTTAAGACCTGAGATCCCAATGAAAAACATTTGAAACGACTCTTACTTTTACTTAAAATATTATTTAATTAAAACATTACATTATTTACAGATTTTAAAAATTATGTCAATATTATGAACACTATTTTGTCAATAAATGAAACGAAATTAAGTGAATTGTTTTAAGAACTTTCAATAAAAAACTGAATAATGTCTTCTGTCTAACGAAGAGCTCCTGTTATTGATCTTCATATTCGATGTGAAAGTCTGACAGGTCTTCGGCACCAATCAGTTTGAGGTTCTGTTCATATATTTAAATCATTGTTTAAATAAGTTTTGATAAAACAGTGAAGACATACCCTTTCGTTGCAGAGATGAAGAAGAGTGACGAAAGCGATGGGAGCGCTCAGATTTTGAGCCATGACTGGAGTGATTCGTTGCGGTAGTGTTTTGTATAGACTAATGAAATTCAAGTCTGGGTTCTGTCGAACGACATTTATCTGAAAAGTCAGTAAAAATTATGATTATATGAAAACCACTATAAATGAGAATCAGTTGAGACATACCTCCGGATTCATAGGTGTGTTGGGAGCGCTGACAGGACTGATGACGTCCCACATCGCTCTCTTTAGTTTCTTGACGTCCATCTTTTTGGCAAATTTGGCAAAAGTGATGTTATACTGCTGTAAATCGTAGGGCTGTTCCACTAAATTGTCGCCAATGAAAGCCATATTATCTGTATTGGCATTCAATTGAGAGAGGGGTACACTTTGGCCCAACTCTAGAGGATCAGTGAATCCACCCGTCGGTATATCATCGTCATCGTCGTAATCATATCTTCCGGGAGAGGCCGGCGCTCCGAACGATGTATTATTACTGTTGATAGTGGTGTCCATAACTTCTTCATGACTTTTGGCGCAATGAAATGTGTGTTCGGGACGTATGAAAGAACGGGCCAATGATTTCGGTTCAAAGCCGTGATCTGCCGGTAGTTTGAGTTCACTGCTATTTGTCTGCCATTTGGTGAGTGTCGCCACTTTCAGTTTGAGTTCACTTTTGCCCAAAACGTCGCATTCATTTTCATCGAAATCGTTGTCATCACTGTATTTCATTTCGGGAAACAGTCTTCTCTGTCGTCGAGGTTTCTCCCCATTGGGGTCATTGTCGTGACCCTCGACTCTGTCTTTTTTATTCCAAAAGGGCATTCTCTTCCAATGCATGGGTCCCGCCCACGAACTCATTAACTTAGGATTGAAATAATTGTAATCATTGGGTCTGTCGGACAACATTTTGACCAAATCTCCGACTCCCTGAACATTAACAGCTTTTATGAGAGACTTCTTCACTGTATTTTCAGCGGCTTCGAGCACACCCTCATTATCACTGTCGTCGTCATAGTTATTATCGAAGATATCTCCGGCGCCCATATCCTCGCCTTCATCTTCGATGTCTTCGACCTCTGCGTTCAAATCAAAAGCAAAACTATCTCTCCGGGCATAAGACGGGTCTTCCTCTCGATGTATGAGATCAATACCGCCGTCTCTATTGAGGAACTCGAATGACGAGAGTTGTGGACATATTTTGGCCGAACTCTTGGATACATCGTTGAAGATATTATAAAATTTGTTAATGTTTTGCAGTTTTGGTTCATTTATTTCGTTGTCATCGAAATTGAGCGATGAATTTGAGTCCAATAACAACATTCCCGTTGGGCTTATCTTAAGGTTCGCCATAAGAAGTGAGTTAACGTTTCCCATATCGAAAGCGGCCGACAAGTGATGGAAAACCGGATCTATTTCTAAGTTTGTCTCCACTTTTGACACATTTAAGGACTCGATATTCTGCGCCAAAGTTTTCACATTCTTTTTAGTCTTTTTGTTACGTTTAGTCCGTTGTCCGCCCTCTTCGTCATCCATTCTCTCCATTTGGTCGTCCATTTGTTGGTCTTCATTGTTGCCATCTCCCTGTGCGTTAGAGTTACCATTTTTATCGTTATTCAGTGCCATAACAAGACTGGAAGCCACTTTCTGTGCCTCGGCGTGGACTGAGTCCACACGATTACAATAGATCTTAGCGCCCGCATCCAAAGCACTTCCCGCCAATTTGAAGTTAACAGAGCTCTGGTCCTTTTGGCTCTCTTTGATCAGTTCCGACATATAGTCAATCAAATGGAGTCCAAACGCGTTCTTAACATTGATTTTATTGGTGGCCGACAACTGAATGCAATGCGTGTAATGTTCTTTCAATTGATTGGAATTCATAACAATTCCTGTTGAAGAAGCCGGTGCTCGACTCGGTGTCCCACTGAGACCAACAACACTACGTCTCTGTTGGGCCGCTCTTTCCGTTTGTCTGATCCTTCGTTCTTCGCGTTCATCTCTTTCGCCAATTGGTGTCGCTTTGGTTGTAATCAAACCGAAACTTTTTCTCTTCAAATGACTTTCGATGGCATTCCTATTGAGCGAAACCACGGGATTGAGTGTAGTGTCCATCGAAACGCCATTGACTTTGCCGTTGGAAAGTCTGACATCAAAACTGGGAGTCATATTGTTAACCATTTCTTCCAATTGATGGACTCGTTTGGCGCCAACTGTCGTCTTCTTCGGTGTCTCACAATAGCTCTCTTCAGAGTCGGAACTAATATATCGTTTATTACTTTCACCCCTTTTTAATGGCATTTCAGACAATTCTAAATATTTATTCCAATAATTAATCAATTGATTCAATGATTTAATAAAATTTTGATTTCGTTTAATTCAATTGTAAATCGGTTTTTACCTTAAATTTAGATTAATTTGAATTGTATTTCAATTCAATCAACGAATTGGTGATAAAACACGAGAAACACATTTCCACTAATTATTGAAAAACAATTTAACGAATAATTTGGTTTAAATTTAACCAAAACTCAAATTATTTGTCAACAAAAACAATAACTTTTGTTATGAAAAAGAGTCGTTTGAGTCGTTTGTTATGCAATAAATGCGCGCAAAGTATAAATGGCGACAATTTAACGGCCGCTCACGTGAGGGACCGCTCATATATTGCGTAACCAATTATTTTGCCCTATTTTGCATTCACAATTGACAAGCACATTTCTATTGATTTAGCTTGTTCAATTGGCTTCTAAATTAATTTTTGGATAATAAACACGAAGAGAATTTATTTTAATAAAAGTTGCATTTATATTAAAAGAATGGCCTTGAAATTTTGGCACTAGGTTAATTATAAAGCATTAAAGCAAGTTTAACATTAAATTAGAAAATCAATAAATTCTATGGAAACACATTTGTTGGGCAAAACATAATCAAGAACATTGAATGACCATCTTTATTAACTATCGATTTAATTGAAATTTTTATAAAAATGCCATTAAATTCATCGAAATAGTACTAAAACTTGATTATTTTGTCTAAAAACCAAAATATTTTGAATATTTTTGCGAATAAAAAGTTTTGTTAACTTTGAAATGAGTTCTAATGAAGAAATTGTTGATTTGAATAAAAGTCTTATTATATCTATCGAGTAATTCATCAAATATTTTGTTTGTTATGTCAGTTGAAGAAGAAGTAAACGAAAGGGAAGATAAGAGATGTGACGGTATTATCAAATTGTTGTCATTATTAGAAAATGTAATCTTTATTTATTTGATTTAAAGATTATGCGGTAGAAGAAGATGAGTGGCAACAGATTAAGGCATTACCACTCCTAGACTTGAGTAATATAAGTTCACAACTCAACCAAAGTGTCTCTTTAGAAGTGAGTCACTCGAGTCGAGTCACTTCTAGCGTCCAATTCGATGAAGTCCTCACTTATTTCGAGGAATTGGATGTCAGCCAACAAATGGTTAGTAATACTGTTCTTCACTTTTTAAGGAATTTATTTGAAAAAAGTTTTGATCCAATGTTTTGGTCAACAATTTTATTGAATCCAAACTCAGACGAAATCAAAGCATATTTAAAGTTTAAACTTATAAAAGTTGATAGAATATAATGCAAACTCTTGTAAATTGCAAACAATAGGTACTCATTCATCCAATTCAGAAGAAAACTGGATTTTATGGTCTGATATCAGATATATTTTGTTTGAATCCAAGAAAACTGGACTCAGAGCTGACAGAAGAGCGAAACCGAGTCTTTGCGATAGCTTTGCATTCATTCGATAATTCAGATCCAATGCAAACCCGATTTCTGGTCACAATTTATCGAAGACTGACCGGTGCTCTCATTGATTGTAGAAGATTCGGGAATCACTGGGAAGACGTCGGTTTTCAGGGCATAGATCCAGCAACTGATTTAAGAGGAGTGGGTTTATTGGGTTTATTGCAAATACTATTTTTGATACTATCGTCGGAAACGAGTGTTTTATGTAAAGACATATATCGGCTCTCATTAGACAAAAGACAACACTTCCCGTTCGCTGTTATGAGCACTAATGTCACACAAATCGCATTACAAGTGCTAAGAGAGGGTCTCCTCAATAAGGAGTGCAATGAAGCAAAATGTGTGACAAAAGTATTGAATTGGTTTTATTCCGGAGTTTTCTATCGTTTATACAAAACTTGGAGAGAAAACAACAAAACAATTGTCGATTCGGGTTATGTTCTCAGAGGTAATCAAATCAATGAACAAAACTTTTTCAAAACTTATTTTATATAAATTTTTTGTTAAGACATACGAAAGAATGTTCGCCAAAATGTCAAACAAGTGATAGTGGATGTCCTCAATTACAACAATGATTTGCAAACAAAAACTGATGTCAGAGACAATGAAGAAGACATTACATTCACTAATTTGGGAGATATGTTCGCAGAACTCGAAGAATATAAACCATAACTTATATCTTGTTATTTATATGAAAAATCAAGATTTTATTTTAACAATTATTTAATAATTGAAATTCTATTTATGAAACACCACCTTGGTAGTACTTAATTTATAATTGATAAAGATACATCATATATAATACATCATATATTGTATCAAAATTTATCCAATTATTCAATAAAATGTGTAAAAAATCAAATTACATTTTAATTAAAAGGAATGTTTCGTCAATTTTTACCTTGTTAACTTAAGAGCTGAGCGTTTGCCACCAACTTTGAGGCCACACAAATTCGTTGCAAATGGTTTTGTGAGAAATGTCTGGTCTTTGGGTTATTATCCAATTTATGACCCAAACTCTGGGCTTTAAACTAAGGTTTTTGATTTCAAGGATTTATTTACAGTTCTGTAAATAAATATTGTATTAATATTACAGCTCTTCTCAAACAAAACAAAACTGTAAACAAATCCAGAATTCAAAGTCTTTTCAAGAGTTTCACATTTTTTGGAGTAAAAAACATAACCGAAGATATAAGTGGTGTTTACTCTCATTTGTTTTACTGATTGTGGTCTTACCTCAAATCAAATATTCTTTTTTATGTTCTGTTCTTTTAATTGACATAATTTGAAGTGACCTCAGAGTAGTCACAAATTGCATCACAATCTCAA
>JAQGCQ010000228.1:0-17719 GCA_034699945.1 Chamobates pusillus
ATTTGATTTGGCACAGGTCTCGACGCTTCTTCCTATGACTCCATTTCCTGTCAGATTTATTTTAATCAAACAAAGGATGATGTGTCGGGTCAGTCATCACTCGGTTCTCATTCTATTCTCTTTTAGTTTAACTTTCAATTAATTGACACAAAGGTTGCGGCGGAGGAGTTATGGCTATTAATGGCCGGACAGGAGAGCAAATGTGGGTCCGTTATAGTCCTCATGAGTTGTTTGCGAGTAATTGCAATATTGATATAACCGGTGATGGAATCAAAGATTGTATTCTCGGGGGACGGATGGCTGTGAGCTCTTCCAAACTTTTAGTCTTAAACTTAACTTAAAGTATTGATTGGAATTTAAGGGTCTTTTTGCTGTCGACGGCTCTTCCGGTGAAATAATTTGGTCGGTAGTTCCCAATTCTGGCGATCCAATAGTGGAAACCTCCAACTTTTACACTCCATTATACGTTCCGCGTGATCTCGATGAGGACGGAGTGCCAGAGATTGTGGGCAAGTATTCAGTCATTTTCTGTTTAATTATCATCTTTAATATGAATGTAATGGCAGTAATCCATGGGGGCGACCCTTTAAGGAAACCCAATGAAAGAACGAGAATAGTGGGCAGAATCATCATTATGTCGGCCAAAACAGGTCTGATTTATGTCTATTTTTATAACATTTAAAGACATAAAATTTAATTGAATTTCAGGTAAAATACTTTCGTGGAGTTTAGTTCCGGATCAGTCGGAGAGCTATTACTCACCGCAACTACTCATACATCCGGACCAAACTTTGTTAATATTATATGGAACCGGTGGTGAAACACATGCGGGTGCTCTTTATGCAGTTTCCTTCGATGATCTTTTCCGCGGAAAAATGGAAAAGTCTCGAGTAATCTATAGAGACTGTTGTAAAGGAGTTATGGTTCCACCCGTTCTCATAGACATCAACGACGACGACGTCAAAGATTTAGTGATGTCTTTATTCAATTCAACGATCATTGCTTTCGATGGACTCGAATTCAAAGAGATTTGGAGAACAGAATTCCCAAACAGTGAAACTTATTCGACGCCTGCCGTCGGCTTTTTCAATAATGACACCACTCCTGACTTTGCAGTTATTTATCAATATGGTCCGGGCTTTCCTGTTTATTATAGCGCACAGGTATGTCTTAGTCATATCTATTAGAAAATGTTGTTTTAATTTGATTTTGTATTGAAGTTCACTGTTTTGGACGGAAAGAATGGCAAACATTTATTAGAAAAGCCAATAGATATGCTGATCGGCACTCAGTCATCTCCACTCACTATTTCTACGACCGCTAAAAATGATCTATTTTTGTATTGGTATTCTTCGTGTGAATTATATGAAAACTCTACTTCTTTATCAAAAAATATTACCCAGGAGTTCAAAATAGCACCGGGTATATATTAACCCACTCTTTTCATCAATTTATTATAATACATAAATATTGTTAATAATAGGTACAACTATCCATGATAATTCGAGGGCTGATTTTTGTAAACTCCGTTTCAATTCTACACTTTTCACTGAATTGCGTGGTTTGAGTCCAACCCATTCCTCAATTCTTTACGATTCACGAAATTATAAGATAAAGAATCCGACAAATTATACGCAAATTGGTTTGGATTGGCTTCAGAAGAATGGTTTTTATGAAAGAAGAATTCCCGACACAGACTCAGAACAACAATTATATCAACCCTCAGAACCAGAAGAACAGTACAAACGAAGAGATCCCTATTATGACGGCCTATTTGGTCACAATTATGACAACCGACCCGTTAATTACGATCGTATTTTTCAGTCGCGGCGCAGATATAAAAGACACGTTGGAGTACATGACGGGGAAGGCATTCAAAGAGTCATCTCAACTGGTATTTCAATCAAATTATGTTCAAATAAATGGATTAATGAATATTGAATTTCAGGCACTTTAGCCCCTCCTCTAAACAATGATAATCAGACAATTGATTTAATATTTGCAACATTTTGGTTCCCGCCCTCAAAAAATGTCCGCTTAATGTCACCCAAAGCTGAAGAATGTATGGCTTCATATATGGATCCACGAGAAGAAAGTAGGCTTCGATTGGAGAATAGCAAAACATTCTTCAAACGGTTGAACTTCGATCACGACTCATATGTTGAGGCCATTCGTGAGATATGTCTTCAAAACGACAAACCATTGCAAACAACAACCGATTCGATGGCAAATAATTTGGTTAAAAATATGGGAGAAATGACTTTATTCCGACTCAATCTTAAATGTGTTTCCGATCAAAATACAGGAAAAGTCGGCGCTATTAAAGAATATGGTCGCCAAATGTGGCCGTCCTATATGGGGGCCGACGCCGATTGTATTGTAAAACTAAATGATGTCAGTCTTGATGTTAAACAATAATCGTTTGTTTAATAAAAATTTGTCGTAATTTTCAATTTTCCAAACTTTCAATCAATTCATAGTATTTTTCAAAGAAATGTTTGTTCCCGAAGTGATATCAACCATTCAATCTTTGTAATGGTTCCCTTGATTTGAAATTTTGATGAGAATTTGAAGCTTGTTCTTGGTCATTTGGAAAATCATTATATGAATGGGACCTGATTTTGGTTTTTGGCTCAAAAACCGCAATAATTAACGGGTCATTGAAGATATACAGAAGATATACAACAATATATTGATCTTTAAATCTTTAATCAATAAAACATTTTGGTTTCCAAACTCTTCAGTATATTCTTCTCTTAAAAATCTCTATAATATTCCAAATAAAATCATTATTTTTTTTCAATTTGTAAACAGTTTTTCAATTCTATTAACTGTTTATCATTTAATTATTGAAAAATCTTAAAATCAAATCGATATCAAATTGATTAAGATATTATCTTGCTCCAAAATTAATGAAAAACCCAATTCATTTTGAGATTTCAATCAATTGATCAAAATTTGATAAAATACTAATTTAATGAATAAATTCTCAAAAATTTATAGTTTTTGGTAAAAAATGAACCATTAATTTAATCGATTGATTCTATGATTCAAACGATAAATTCTGAGTTGGGATTAAATAAATGGTGATGTTCTTGCAACTTTTGTCAATAACTTATTGACGATGTCTTTTAATAGAAAAATTGATTCAATTATAGGTTAGAAAAATAAAATTTGTTGAACAAAGAGTCGATGTCAGGGATGTCAAGGATGTCACTCTACTGTCACCTCTCCTTTTAAACTCAACCACCGATTCAAAGCTTTTCAATTTGTTTTTCAAAATAAATTTCTCAAAGTGAACTAGCAACTAATTTGTTGAATTTGTTTTAAAATAATTATAAATTTGAGTGTTTTTGTTTAGTAAGCAAAAAGTGCATGGTGATTTATAAATTGAATTGTTTTTTGGCCATCACTGACAAAGTCAATGGAAGACGATTTTGTGTAAAGACGTGTCATTTGTTACAAATAATACTTTCATTTGATCCGATACTTAGACCCAAAACAATGTTGGGCTCAGAATAACAGAAGAGAGTTAATGGACGTAACGGTATATCGAAGTGTTGGATGTTTTGCTCCAAATGATGACTTTACCCGAAATGAATGTTTGCTTCTGTATCGCTCCCGAGAGACAGACCCACAGATATTACTATATTAGTGTTAGCACAGCACAGGTCTCGATTCAATGCAAAATCACACACTTTTATGGGATTAGTTTTAGACAAAAACTAAATTACTTGAGATCTCATTCAACAGTTAAGGAAAGTTACCTTAAATTACCTTAAATTATATCATTTGCTTCAATCATCAAATTTATTAGAAATTCTATATCATTGATGCCGTCATTTACAATGATTAACCAAGTTTATGTTGAAAAGTGCCACACCTTTTCAATTAACTCTTAAACTCCTGATATTTATTTGATTCCTCTATAAATTCCTATAATTACTGATTTTTTTTCAAAAATTGTCAAAAACTAATCAAATTTCGTTTGAATTAATGGTTAATCACTTATTTTTATTGCAATAAATTTGAAAATTAAATTTAAACTTTGAATTAAAATTTTTCTAATTTACGAATTCTGTGAAACTAATAACTGTCTCAAATAGTTTCTCTTCATTTTATATACAGTATATACTAGATTATTTTTCTATGTGAATCATTGGAAAAATTAAATTGCATGTTGACATCAAATTTTAAATTTTTAGTTTTCATTATTCGAAATAAAATTGATTTGACTTTTATTTTATTTTAGAAGAGAATGTAATTCGATCTGAAAATCAATGACATTATTATTCAAAAGTTAATAATTTTGAATGAAATTAGAATTCAAATTAACACAATTTTGAGAAGTGCTTCAATACTGTAAAATGTTATTTGAAAAAAAAATCTAGCTTGATCACTCTTAAAAAAAGATCATAAAATAGTTGATAAGAAAGGGATAGAATGGAAATTAGGGTTCAATTTAGTCGACATCTGAATAACAGAATCTAATCAAATGTAAGAATAAATGACTGGATTTTCAGCCAATTTTACTCTTAAATAAACAATTCTTTAGATTTTTGTGGATAAGCTCTGAATAAATGGAAATATTATTCAATAATCAATGAATATTTTAATTTATTCATAGCTTATAAATCATGATAATAGTGAACAATAGTAATGATCTAGGATGATTATACTTATTGTCTTTGAATGAAAAATTATTTTCTTTATTAAAAACATGTTTTGTGATCAAAGAATATGATTCATATGAATGACTGATATATTGATAGAAAGATATGAGTAATAAATATTAAGATCTGTAGAGAAGTAGGACTGAAGCGGACATAAATTTGAAGATAGAATTGAAAGAAAATTTGCTAATTTGTATTCTCGGAGCGGATCCATAGCTCTGTCATTGTTATGATGGCGTTCATCACAAAAGATGATGATAATGATGATGGCCTGATCTGAGAGAATGGCAACACTTTAATCTTTATATATATGAAAAGGAAAGCCAAAGAGAGCTCAATAACTCAGAGTTATGGTCTTGATTTGTGACACTGGGCTCTCCTATCAAAACTCTACATAACTTATAGAGAAATGCAGTGCAGATATTGAGTATACGATTATGTTATGTATAGTTAGGTCGCAGAGCTCTGGTATCGATCGGTGAAGGCTTTAGCTGAACATCATTGTGAGTGACAACTTGACGGATGCCATCGTTTCAAATATTCTGCGCCAGGATTTACAGAAATGCCATTTTCGGTGTTCTTTATGAGACAGACTTAACGCTTAACGCATTGCAATAGAAAATAGTGCTCTACTAGTAGTGCACTGGTATTGCTCTGGTATTGCACTGCCATTTGCTTCGATTCCTCAATGTCTTCAATGTCCTCAATGTCTTTAGATGTGTAGTCGTTATACCTCTTTGTGATGAATAGAGTAACCATTAGAGCGAGAGTTGCGTCCCTTTATATGTGGATCTGAGCTGTGCTGTAGAGCTTAGTCGGCAAATAAAAATTTAAAACTTTGGTGACTCTAAAAAAGACAATATAAATCATTTCGAGTAAACCCCGATTCGACCATAAACTCAGAGAGCAATAGAGAGAGCAGTGAGTTAGGGATGAGAGAGGAATGCCTACAAAGAGCGTGAGAGAGATGAGAGTTGAGAGCATTTGCATTATAAACTTTTTGACATTTTCGCAGAACTGCAAAATTGATACTTTGCTATATGTGTTGTGCGCTCTGTCTCTATGTCTCTCTACTGTCGGTAGTGGTGTTTGAGCTGCAGTGGTGGTGGTGTGCATCACATCTCATCACTTTGATATGACATATTCAGATGCTGTTGCCGAGCAACTCAGCCTGCAATAAGTTTTGACTATTTATTGCCTGACTGTTTTAATGAGCATAACAAATGGATATGATCAGTCTCAGCACGACCATCAATCCTGTCCTAACGTTGACGTCTAAAATGCACGAATCAAGTCTTGTGCAGACACTTGATTTGTGGTTATTGCCATTGCATTACGATTATATTACTTGTGCCCATATATTGGCACTTTCACTACCAGTGCCTAAGCATCTGAATTATGAACGTCTAACTAATAATATTAATAGCGAATAGTTATATAACTTATACCACGAATACAAATATAATACAAATAATAGTAATAATAATAATAATAGCGATTCCCTAAAAAGAGTCAAAAACTAAAATAAAGTTAATAACAAATATAAGTTTTATCGCAGAAACTGTTTTACATATATTTTATCAGATAATTACTGCCATAAACTTACAAAATATTCACTTTATATGAAAAGTTAATTTATGTTCAAATATACCCAAACTTTCGACTCATTTAGAACTTTGTTTAAAGAAGTTTTTACACAAAACTTGATTTACGACTGAATATTATATTATTTGTTTACTGAACAGACTTTCAGTATATTTGTCAACAGCTCTGTGTCCGCAATACTCGGTATCACAACATTATGAGGACAACCATATTCTGAGCCATTTTTTAATACTATTAGAAACTTTTTGGACTCAATTTTATGGATGGGGTCAGCAATGAGTGCGCGAATCGTATTTATGAAAATGTTTTCTCTTCTAATATTGTGGACATAAAAGTCTATTTTTCACGTAATAAAGAGATCGTAAAACTTCCATAAAGTCTAAAGGAATGGACATCAGATCGTAATCATTATTTATACCTTAAAATAATAAGTTGGTCGACACGAATAACTTCTGTTATGTTTGCTCTGCCATACATTGAGACACTACTACACAAAACATGCATTGGAGACGACTAAACGGCAAAAATAGTCGTATAAAAAATCAAAATCACTGAACATATCATATATTTGTAGCAAAATATATGACGACTTTTTGCGGGTCTTCTGATGCTTCTCATTAATACCAAATATCAAATCATTTTTAGTTTTAATATATTGAGTACTTCAATATCAGATGTCAGGCGCGTACCTGACATGTATGGCATACCCATCATAACCATCATTGGCTTCGTCTCTGCAGTCGTTCTCTTATTTTTGATGCACTTATTCTTTATTTCATTTTTGAATCAAATTTTTGTTGAGAAATAAAATCTTTTCGATTCGAGAAATATTTTCTGAGAGATGTCTCATATCATGTCATTACATGAATTCAATCCATTTTTTCTTATTTTTTTTCCATTCGATACCAAAAGATAACTGCAATTATCAGTCATTTCAAACAAGTAATGATACCAATATGAATAGCTAGGTGATTCCATCAAAAGCAATATTTTAATTTTATTTTTACCGTTTATTGACTTTTTTGTTTGAAAACCAAAGAAAACAAAATTTAATTAATTTCTAATTTAAATCATTTAGAATTTAAAATCAAATGAAGAAATTTATTGAGAATTGGGACAAACTTTATATTCATTAATGTTTTTTAATTCAATTATTTTTGTTTCCAACGATTTTCTTATAATAAATGATTTCTTTATCTATTAATCGAAACTCTATAGAGATTATGAACTGTTTTTATGTAATTTTCACGAATAAAATACTATTTAATCAATTAAAGTGAAAAAATATTTTAAACACTCATAACAAAAGTCCAGTGAATGTAAGGCTTGACTTATTTTTTCATTAAAATAATTGATATTTTCAGTAATTCATGGGTTTTCTAAAATTAGGAATTAATGATAAATGCAATCAATCATTGCTTGCATTCAATTGACTATTTCTAGAGTTTCAATGAAAAACATTAGCATAACATAAGACATAATATCACTTATCCTTTATGTGATCACTTAAATGGCAAAAAACTGATTCAATTCATCAAATGGTTAGTCAAATGATTAGTCATCTGTGATGTGAATATTTTTTAAAAATTTTGTTTCGTTAAAAAAATCGATTGAATTGAAAATTGTGTTTAAGAAAACTCCACAAAAAGATTGTTTAAAAATAACAGATTTGTCCGAAAAGTCGGAACATTAAAAATGGATAAAGAATTTTAATTACTAATAATACTTAAGGCGAATACAAATAAGATTAATATTTGCTAAAAACAAGTTAATGATCCATAAATTCTAGAAAAATCATGTTTTCTTATTTTGTTATTAGTTTTTCTCGAATTAATTGAAATTTTGTTTCTTTCTGTGAGAAGAGATCAAAGAAAAACATGAATTCATTGTTAAAACTGTTTTTTCTTTTGGGAACAAAAATATTCATTTCATTGATAAAAAAGGCAAATGTTTTGATGGCTTCGATAAATAATTATCAACTCTTTTGAGGAATAATTTACACAAAATTGAAAACCAGGTGTACTCTCATATCAAAGGAATATAAGACAACAAAAATTATTAAATTTTTATTTATGATCATAACTACAACTGCCGTCATTTACACAGATCTCATATATTGAGAAGCATTTGATAAATGTTTGAATGCATTCCAAGTGATTGTGAGTCAGTCCTGACTGGTCTCACAGTGTCTCACACCTGCAATGTATGCAATCGATCATCTCGTCATTCACGGAGATTCGTCACGAAATGCCAAATTGTTTTACACATAAATTATTATTTGACTCCACATCTGCTGATCAACACATTAATAACTGCCAAACAATAATAGTTAGTCTGATGTTAGTTATAATCTAATGTTTTTGTGAGAACTTCTCATATTTGATCAAAATTGCAATATTCAATGAATTTAATGACAATTTGATGCTTAAACTTAACGATTGTTTAAATATCTTTTTCATTTCAATATATTTTCTCATTGTTTGCATTATTTTTATTATTAATATTATATTATTCGCATTAAATGTAATAATTTCTACCACTTTTTATTGTGAAAAAAATTCTTCTCCGGTGACTAACAATGATTTGATCGCTGAAAAGCCTGTCTTTAGTTATATTTTTAGTATTGAATGCAAAACCACTTTCATTGTTAGTTTGATTGATCACAAATCAATCACTTTCTTTATACACATATTCTTTTCAAACGAATGTTTTTAAAAACTTGTTTTTCTCTGTTTGTGAGTCCTTTGCATGAAATGACGTTTAGATTATTTATTGAATAAAATTATAAATGAATTCATGAAATGAAAGCACAGAACAGATATTGAAGGAAATGAATTGGGTTTGAGTTTGAGTCACATATTGATAACAACGGCTTTGAATGACTTTTTATCATTTGAACAATCATTTCGTTTTTGATCTGATTTTGTTTCCAAATCTTATCATTTATTTCAGAATAATTTGCAGCAAATTCTTTAATAGATGCTAGGTCAATCACAAATAATCAAAAGCCATACATCCTCATATCGTTGCCTTGTCCAGATTGATGAATAAAGTGATATTTAAGCAAATTTATAATCCTATACAAAATACTATTATTTGACGAATACATCACTAAAAATACATATAAAATACATATTCACTGGAAATAAATGAATGCGTTTACGCTATAAATCATAGAAAATCTTTTGAACGGTTTTATATAAAACTGATATAAAGATAACCAAAGAATTCGAAGCTTTGGATCTAAGATTTAATATCGACTAAAAAACCCGAATTTATAACTACTTTCTTAAGCGAGACTACAATTAAGATTTGATTTAAGTGTAATTGTCGTGCGTTTCAACAATTTTAAACATAACTCCGGCAATAAATTAAATAAATTAGCGGTGATTTCAATTAATTAGCATTTTATTCAAATCATTCAAATAGTGATTTGACTTCACATGAATTCGACTCTTTGACCTCAAAATCAAAGAGAGATAAGAGAGCCCTCACTCACTAACTATCCGTTTAAAAGAGTTCATTATTTGCACAAAATATATATAAAACAATATTTCTAATGAAGAAAAAAATCAATAATTTTAAAACTAATTCATTGATTTAAAAGAGATTTGAGTTGAAATGATTTTCACACGAAAGTAATGCCAGAGAAACGCTTTGAGCGACTAATAAATGATTGTTTGCTTTTACGAATCAAAACATAAATTGGATTCAAACAAATATTTTGATTTTCAAATTTCAAAAACAACTGAATTGGATTTGAGTCCAATAAATGTGTGATCCATATCTCAATCGTTTAGAAATTCAATTTAATGAACAATTTTTTTAGAGAAGAGAAAACTTAATGACTTATTCCTTAAAATATATTCACTTCACTGAATATATTTTTATGGATCTGTTATTTCAAATATTTGTTATTTGCTTTTGAAATAGAATTGAAGAAAAAGCTAAATGTCATTGAAATAACTTAAACGACTGAATAAACTTCTTTATCTCTTTCACAAATTCAATTCTCCAGAAAAATGATAAATTGTTTAAAGAGAAACATTTAATTTATTCGATAGTAATTTATTGAGTCAATAGAATTCAAGTTAATACAGGAGTAATACCAGACTAGAAATTGCATTCAATTTTATGGATGATTCCAAGACTAAAAACAAATCAATCAATTTTTATTTCATTTTATAAGAGATCCGTCCGAATGACTTTTGCATCAAAAATGAACTTCGATTATATCAGGAGAGAGAGAGAGAGAGAGAGAGAGAGAGAGAGAGAGAGAGAGAGAGAGAGAGAGAGAGAATAATGAATGTTAATTTAGTTAATTTAAAATAATATCGATTGAATGATCATTTCTCACGTATTTCTATGTTATGCTTATATATATTGGAGTCAACAATAATTCGCTTAATTTAAATAAAGTAATAATAATTTATTTAATAATTCTCATTACGAGTAAAATAATGCTTTGAATGTCTCTCCGAAAGTTGTTTTGCGTTTTTGGCTCTAATATCACAAACAGAAAATGGAATCGAATTAGAAAAAGGGGGAAATGGTTAGAGCTATGGTTAATGTTAATGCTTTTGTGTCTGTCCTCTAAGAATCATTCGTCATTTGAGTCATTATTATTGTACTGCAAGTATTGGACGAATGCTATTCACCACTGAAATGCTTGTAAAAGATAAATAGACACCACTTATCCAAACCCTTTCCGATCCGAACGTAAACCCGAATAGAATTTCAATTTGAAAACTGAAACGAAAACATTGAAAAACGAAACCTTTTTTATATGCAGTCATTGCTCTCAGCTTTTTATTAATAAAATACCCTTTTGTTTGATTCTAAATATTTAAATCAATGAAACAAGGTGCAAATATTAAACAAAATCAACACTATTCGCACAAAAGAGTTCAAGATCATTAATTATGAATGACCAACTTGAGATAATGAATATTTTATGGAAGGAGAAATTAAAGATGATATAAATTGACTTGATCAATTGTTTTATGAGATAAAAGGTTATAAAAATTAATAATTCAGATCTGAATGTTTGTGTATCCGTGAGTTGTGAGCCCTAACCCAGGATCGGGTCCGCAAAGACCAGGTTGAGTTGTGAATGAAGCGTTCAAAGTTATCAATCAAAAGTGACAGTCAAACCTGCATGCATTCATTCAATGAGAAACGAAAAGCACAGACACCACACCATTGCACAGACCTAACCGATCCTCAACTAATTGAAAATCAGTTTTTAGATTACGGCTAATAATAGTATTTTCGCTTATATTTGAACACAATTTACGAAATAAACCGAATTAAAGCGACACAAAAAAATGATATTTCAGTTTTTTGTTGTCTCAGAACTGTCACCTTTTGATGTTCTGTCCGTTTTCTTCGTCTCAAATGAATGCTTACAACACTTTTCATGCAGTTTATGAACTCAGACTTGTTTTTCAATTGAAAATTTTCAAACAAATCAAATGTTAGGAATCACTGGAAAAACAGTGTATTATTTACTCTCTTTTGACTGAAGAACAAAGAAATTGATTCCTGAAAATAATGATATTAATGATCACAAAATACTATTAATTATCTGTTTGTTTGAATACAACTGTAATTGACTTAAATAACAGATAATTTATGAACAAAATGATCAATGATTTCAATCAATTTATTCACAATTATTCTCAGTTTTAGAATATAAAAAAAGTGAAAAACATTTTTAGTTATCAAACATTGAATATAATATAAGAGAATATATGTTATAATAGGATAGTATGCATGAACTCAATCTAATGATAGTTTGTCTGATACACAAATGGACGAAACACTGGGCGGACACACGGCGTTCGTATCGTTCATATCATCATTTGTTCGGTGAACACAATTAATCATTGCGTTCCTCACAACGTATCCCAATGTCTCGACACAACACTACTGACAGACAACGCGTTACAAACGATGAATCAGTCATTGGTTTCATCAAAAAAAGAGAAAACTTTGGATAATAGAGAATACGATAGACTCAGAATAAAAAAGTTTGTGTCCAAAAGTAATCGGTGAACAACCGAAAGATGGCGTAATGCGGACGTCAAGGGATACCACTGATCGGAATGACTCCAATATTCTGCTTAAATATTCCCAGAATTTTAGGCAATAATTTTAACGAAACGACTAATAAATTGTAATAAAAAGTTTCGCATCCGGTTATGTCTTTCGTTATATACTTTTAGTTAACAAATCATTTGTATTCACTTTTTTGTATTAATTTTTTCTAAGAGTAAATCATTTCTAAACAAATGTTTTGCGGCGCTCTGTTATGTGCTGTGCTATGTTATGGGTATTTGGGATGCGCCCCTTCATTGCACACCCAGCAAAGTAGTAGCACCGGGATGTTAAAGGAAATGCCACACATTTTTAATGATGTTGAAAAAGGGCCTCAAATGAATTTTTCAGTGTTTCTCGATGTGAATTAGTGTATGTATCTAGGTGAAAACTTGTTTTTAATCAGACTTTTAATTGAGTCAATTCATTGCTTTAATAGTTACTAAATTTGACACTTTATATGACTTTTGTGTAGATTAGCTTGATCATTAGCTTAATGTTAAATTATTGGACACTTTTAGAATTAAAATCAATTTTAAGAAAATGATCTCAATTTATGTCAATAATAGTGATCACAATAATAGTGATCGCAATTACTTTATTCAATGACTCACTTCTTTTAATGACAGCAGTTTTGGTAATAAATTATATTTTTTCAAATTTAATATTTATTAATATTTAAGACAATTATTCCTCAAAATGTAATCATTGTTACAATAAAAATGATCGTCATTTGCATAAAAAATTAATATTCAGTTGAATTTTCTAAGAAAATGTTGAATGAATTCTAGAGAATTATATCTCAAAAATTAAGAAATTCGTCGATTATTTAAAATCTGATTTTTGAAAAATATTGAATTGAATACAAATATAATTAATTGTCTAAAAAAGTAATTCTTTGTTTTGAATATTCTTTACAAATAATTTTATTGAATAAATAAGCGAACGATTATTTGAAAACTAAGGAGTCTTTCAGTCTTTATATTTGTAACGTCTGTAAGGTTTGAGCCCTGAGTTGTGAAGAGAAGTGAAATCTGAAGAGAAGCTGTCATAAGGTTCACATTTGATTAATTGTCTTAAATTTTTGTTCACTATTGAGCTATAATTCATTGCCATTCTTTGCAAACATGTTTGTGATCTTTCTATTCTGTGCTCTTTTGTTTCAGAAGAAACTTTTTTAAAACATTTCTCGTTTGTAATAATCATTTTTGGAATCTTTTGTTACGAAAAATATAATAGTTTTTGGACCACATATTTAGTTAAGCGATTCTGACTGACTATCGGCAGAGTTATACGGGGGCTGTCATATTGTGATCGATGCCGTTCATATTGGATAGGGATGGGGTGGTCAGCCAAACAACGGCTAATGATGGCTACAATGATGAGCTTTGCGCGACAGAGACTGATGGTCTCACTATTGTGACCCACCAATCAGACACGCCCTCCCCAAACAGAGGGTCACTTTGAGCCCCGACTCCGGTCGAAATTTATATTTTAGTTCAACATTTTTTGGTTTTCAGGGACACGTCATTCCGATTGGTGTCCGTAAAAGAAAGTTACACTGAGTTTGAGTTGAGTGCAGTTGTTTTGAGTGTCTGACTGACTGCTGTAGTGAGTGATGAGCTTTCTTTGTTTGAAAGGCACGTAAAAAGTTTGCGTCTATTACTGGCCGGACTCCACCTACTCATTACTGGAGAGTAATAAAAGTGATGCCGTGATCGCAATGATGTGAACCATATATCAAAATATTGCTCCTCTTCTATGCACTCAACGCTCGGCCAACAAACAAATCATTTGCATATAAAGTACTGCAGAGTTTCCTATGTTTAGAACTCACTGTTAATACAATAACAAAAAATTATATACTCTCTCTCTCCCTCCCTCTCTCTCTCTCTCTCTCTCTCTCTCTCCCTCCCTCTCTCTCTCTCCCTCCCTCCCTCCCTGCCTCTCTGTTGTATGCAAAAAAGGTTGTAATTAATTATTACGTGTATTTATGCCATTTGTTATGATAACATCACTTTTTTGAGTTCACTTCTGCCACAAACTTCGACTGAAGGGAAATAGTTTTGGGAATGAATGGGGAGAACAGAAATGAGACGTGAATTGCAGTAGTATTGCGTTGGCATAGCATTTGTATAGCACTGGTACCAGAATCGGTATTACAGTATTCCATAGCAATGGGAATGTTCGGTGATTTATTTGAGTACATTTACTTTGTGCTATGGAATGGACAGCCGTCAAACATCAATCAAAGTAATAGCGTTCAGGAAAGTGACACTTAATGCACCCGAGAGACAAATGAGTGTTAGGACTATTCCAATACTGCCAGCGCTCTAACACTTCTTGGAAAGACTGAATCACAAAAGAAAATAAAAATCTAAACGAAAAATATTCAGTTATAGTAATAATAATAATAATAATAATAATAATAATAGCAATAATAATAATAAGCCATAACTACTAATAGCTGTTCTCTTCTTATTTTCCAAATATATTAATTTATGAACTCATCCAATCTATCGCTTCTTTTATTGAACCCATATGTACTGTTTGGGTGAACAACTTGGACACCAGGGACACTTTACCATAGCTTACCATTCATACAGCTTTACCCGTCGTATTGCGAAAGTAGTGCCACACATATACCACTAGTTAGCTCTCTATCGATGAAATATCTTTCTAAGGATGAGTTAAGAGTATAATAATATAAATTAGTCCAAACTCTAACTTTCCTTCATTTCGATTTCATTTGAGCTCAACATTTGAGATAATCTCTCTCTCACTCCATCTCATTGTCTCTCAATCCTATCTAAGCGTTGATATTAAGCATTAAGAATAAGATATTCCGATTGAAAAACTTTAGTATTTCAACAAATTGTGTAAAAATGACAACAAATGAAAACTCATAGTAAAGTCAAGAAAGAATTGAAGTGATGTGTGTTTGAGAGAGAGAGAGAGAGAGAGAGAGAGAGAGAGAGAGAGAGAGAGAGAATGATCAAAAGTGGGGAATGACTGCAAATGACAACTGCGACTAACTGTTAAGTGAAATAAGGATTCGGATTCAACACAACACACATAACATGACATTATTGCTATGGGGCTCAAAGTATAACTTACTATTGAGTTAGCATTGAGTTAGCATTGAGTTAGCATTGAGTTAGCATGTTGAAATGTCCAAAAATGTTTTGTTCATCCAAATAGAAAACATTTTTTGATGGCAACTCTATGTCAGCCCCCGATTTCAGGATTCAATGATAACACACTCTTATGATGGGCTGTCTATTAATAAATTGTAAACATGGTTTTAAAAAAGAACTTTTAATTAAATGAATTCGGATTCAGTCAAAAGAGAGTGCAGTTAAAGTGGAGTAAGAGTGGTAAGAGTGCACTAACTGTAGTCTGACTCCAATATATTAAAGCAATAAAACAATATGTATGGCCGGAGTAAATATTAGCGGACAGTAGTGTTATGACAGATCAGTGAATCATCATGATCACTCTACTCATGCAATTGTTGGTGGGAGCGATAAATATATATTATTCGCCATTTGTTGCCAACAGTTATAATAAAATAAAATAATTTAATGCCTCTTATTTACAGGTAATAACGCATAAACAGTGCCTCCACTTTTGTTCTACCAGTGCTTATATATTCTTATTGTGACCATTCATTGCAAGTGTCCGTTGCACTAATGGAAGAGCACAATACGAGCACAGGCTATATAAACGGTTATTTATTGTATTGAACTAACGGACTATAAGTAGAATAAAGTATATTATCTTAACTTAAAATATATTCGTTATGTGTTTATGTCTTAAATATATTCGCTATTCGTTTATGTTTTTGTTCATTAGATTCTGTTCTGATGTATAAAACTTTTGTTATTAATGTCTGAATGTTTTGACAATAGCTAATTAAATGCACAGCACTATTACGCACTGATAGGATGACTGCAGCACTCACTCCAAATCTATGACAGTGTTGATGCTGTGCTGTGCAAGAGTTAAAACGAAGAGCTCACACAGAATGTGGAGACTGTGTGCACATCAAAAGCAGACGACCAAAAATGAAGATTAATTCTGAAGCATTCAAACTATGGTTGACTGAACCGTACACTAACGGCAATGACGGCAATGACGGCAATGGCTCTAAACTTTCGACGGAATATTTCAACATTAAAATGACAACAAATGCAAAGATGACTTTGACAGCGAATCAACCGAAAGAGTTGAGTCGAGTCGAGCCCTCTTTCCAACTGCGAGCTCACTGTTTCGACACTCACTGAAAGATGAGATGAGATGTGCGCTCACAAGAAATTAGACAAAAGACTGAATTGAGTGCACAATATTTTTATATAATATATGGATTACTTTCAATTATTAACGCAATGATTATCTCAAATCATCGTTATTTAAGTTTTAATAAATACAGACATTAGTTATTACTTTCCATTGCCTTCCGATCCCTTCAAAGGCCTTCCAATGCTTTCCTTTCCCTTCGATATTATTTTTTGGGCGCATTCTATATATTTCTTATTCATTTGTGACTGACTTCAAGTCTCTCAATTGAAACTAGATCCAATATGAACAAATTAATTGTGATATGTTAGCTAAGTTAGCATGCTTATTTGTTTCAACAATAAAAATAAGAAGTCAAACATTTAACGAAAAAACGATTGCGAGTATCGTTACGTTAACCACAAAATAATGAAATTTAATGCATGTTTTGTACGAAATCGGTGTCCTTTTTATAGAAAACAGTAATAAATCAATAAATAAATCGTTTCCTTCAGAATTGTCGAGTTTGACAGACATTGACTGATCCGATGCCGTATTGATCGCACTTTTGATATACACTTAAAATACATTTTGAGTACAGAAAATATTCTCTAAAAATACATCACAAATATTAATAAACTTTATTTTTTTCTGAATTTTTAATAAACTTATTGTTTTGTGATCCGAGGGCTTAAAATGCAACGAACAGTCCTTTTCTAGAATTTTAGAAATTGTTTTGGTTTCCAAACTAATTGATTGATTATTTCTTTGCACGAAATTTGAGTGGAGTTTGACTCGAAATGAAGTGAATTGAAAAAAATACATTTTTTATATATAACTTATGATTGAATTTAATTAATATAAAGTCAATTAATTGTTTGCAACACTTAAAGAAAATCACTTGAATTGAGCCCAGAATAATGTAACGCATTGTAAGCCGTGATATCAACTAATTATGAGAATAGATATCGTTTACAATTGAATTCAACAAAAGAAGTCTTGGATTCCATGCTTTGTTGTAATCATTCATTTAAAATACACCAAATATTTTCCATATTTTTTTT
>JAQGCQ010000229.1:0-17706 GCA_034699945.1 Chamobates pusillus
ACTGGTAGCAGAGGGACTCGACTATTAAATTAGTTTAAAAGCTAATATAAGAAGGAAAGCCATTAAAGCAAATTGAAATGAAGTGAACGATATTTTATTTTATATCTCAAAACTGTATTCTATTTATTTGATTGAATATAATGTCAAAAGTATGCGCTCTATTCATACGAAAGCAAATAAATCCTTAGAGATATCATACAGTTATGGATTGATATAGAGTTGAGCCCATTCTGCCGGCAGTTAGTTATTATTGATTTCAATTTGTCTTCCATTGAAAACAATCAGACTTTGTTTTTAGCCGTTTTTCATATTCTAATGTCAAATATAGGATCACTTTCTTATTCTGTTTGATACTCGTCACCAGTTTTCAGATGAAAATCTATAATATATAAAATATTTGATGGATTGATGAAAAACGAACCCAATGCAGACAACATCAGACAATGGCAGCCAATACCCCCCAATTCAGAGCTTATTTAACGTTTATATTGAATTCAATGCTAACTCTGGAACAAGTATGCAGTGTATGGCCGCACAGCACATCTATATCACTATAATTGCATAGGAAAGCTATGATCGCACGCATCGCAAACACTACAGAATCCATGCAATCCATGCAACCATCCGTCCAACCATTGGCTTCAAACTCTTATAGATATTATTATATCAAATAGAAATAGAAATCAATAAAAAGCAGCCTTTTTTCAGGGCTACAAATGAGGAAACACTCTTAAAAAGAAGACTTCTTTTATTATAAAAATGAATTGCGAGTCAGGCTCTGATGTCAGGGCTCACTATTCGCCCCTTCTATTAAACGACTATTGAATTTGTATGAAAGTATCGGTACTTTATTCTCAATACACGCCATTCTTCACTGCTTTTCAATGTTTTTTCATTCGCTATATTTCTCATATATTTTTTGTTTTTTGTTTATATTGAATACTATTAAAAAATATATCGTTTAATAGTTTATCGCTTTAAATAAAAATCGCATTTTTAAGTAAAACCATAAAAAAACTTTCAAATATAAGAATAATTTTACAAAAATTCAATCATTGATAGAATTTTAAGGTTTCATATTTCTGGTGACTATTTGTCCAGAATTTAAATAACTTTAAAAATATGTGTGAAAATCAAATATATTTGAATTGGAGTTATTTGATATGTATTGGTGGAGAAAAATTATCAAACATATAATATATAATAATATATATAAGTGGAGCAATAAATTGTCGATTTGTTGCCATAAATCAAAATCATTTGAGTTTTTGTGTTCAATGCGTCCGACAATTGGAGCGCTTTTAAGGTGGGATTGATTTTGAATAGAGTTTACAGAATGTAAGCATTGCTTACATTTAATAGTCATTCAACTTAACTATTGATTCCTCTCTCAAAACGGTTTTCAAATGCAACCAATTTTTCTTTTTCTTTCATGAAATAAGTTTTTGACTTAATTTTGTGATTCAAATAAAGCACTGAACGGTCAATACATGAGATTTTTGACTTTTCTCATACCTTATTTGCTAGGATTTAGGGTCTGAGTATGAATAGAAAGACCTTGAACATATTGAACATATCTACAATGTTGTGTTGACTCTCATGTTTTAATTGTGACAAACTCTATTATGTAGAGAAAAATGATCATTCTCCTTCTATAAATATTATTGAATAGCGAGGAAACAAATGATTTTTGATTTGACAGCTAAAGAATCATGGTAGAATCAATGTAGACAACAACTAAGTATATTTTATGATCACATCATTCAAAATAATAGATAATATTTATTATATAAACATAAAGCTATTAAACCAATCAAAATATATGTTTGCACAGGGATTGGCTCCGGATCTGTAGGCACTAAATATTAGGGGTTATTATCAATTGTGACGATCGCTCGGAATATAATTTATGAAATATTTATGAAATGAAAATATATGATAGGATTACCGGAGATAATCAAAAGGACCAAAAGTCAACTAAAGTTAAAAGAGCTTATTATTCAATATATTATTATTAATATTATCTAATCTTTTGATTTTTCTATCGCTTCTTCTGATCTTGCAATCAATCGATAGGTTTTTTGAGTAAAAATCAATTTTATAAACCTACCATGCTTATTGAAGTTATCGAGTTGAAGCCAGTCATAAGAATAATGATTGTGAGCACAAACTTTCAAAGATTAGTTGTAGAGGTTGTGCCCAATTTTGCGTTCGTTTAAACATTTAATTAATAAATATATATTTCATTTCATAATTTCAATTCAAATTTAATTCTTTTGAATGCAAACCATTTTAAAGGGAAGACTGTTTAAGGCTAACAAATAAATTAATTTGAGAGCATCTGTTCTCCCTTTTTGTAGAGGAAGAGCTGACCCCTTACACCATAAGCGGAGAGATTCTAATCATTTAGTTGTTTGTAAAACGGGTTGAGTTCAGAAAAGTCTTTATAATTAAAGTCATTTTATTACTCCTTAGATATAAATTTTAGAGAATTTCATTTTATTGGAGAATATTCTCTATTAAACGACTTCTTTTATTAATGAACATTTTGATCTAGTTATAATTGATCAAATTTAATTTAAAATTAATTCAATTTTCATATAAATATAATTTATCTAGTACCATCTTAAATAAACAAACAAAATAAGAAATGAATAATTAATGAGAAGACCTTGAATAATTGAATAATTGGCAAGTTTTCAATAAGAAAAGTTAATTGAACTCATTTTTTACCAATTATTGTATTTGAAAACAATTTATTGAAAAACTAAGATATGATGTTCAGCGACAGTTGTGTAAAACAAGCAAGGACAACTTTTGACACTATTGTTAGTCATATTAAAATTTGAATCGAAAGACGATGTCTTTAGAAAAGCCATTATTGTTAGCATTAGTGAGAAAATGTGGAAAAATATATTCTAACATATTTTTCTATTTTTCTCTATTTTTGTCTAAAAGTGTGCTTAAAGTAATTTCAATTAAATGCGATTAAATTTTATAAATGATTCATCAAATGTATTATATGAGGCATACTATGAGCGCTACATTAAACAAAAGCACATAACTTACACCGGATTAATATATGGCTGCATATGTTGTTCACTGAATGAGGAGATGCTGAGCGACTGGAGAACAGTTGTCCTGCTTATGATTCGTCGATATTTTAGTATTGATGAGCACTACTCCAATGCAATAGATATAACAGTTTTGTTAGCTATGCTTCCCTTCCCTTAATATAAAGCGAAAAATTTTCAATTATATGAACACAGGTTTTGTTTTAGATTACATCCGAATATTGAATGATAAATTGTCAAGCTCATACAACGCTCACCCTTAAGAAAGGCATGCTACTGCATAAATAGCACAACTTATTAAATTGTACTAAACTCAAATTTCAAAAAATGAACAAACGATCATCATGATCATCTTATTTTTCATTCAAAACTTGATCATATATACGATATTGATGACCAAGATCCTAAAAATAGTAAATAAGCTTGTCATTATTCATACAATGTCATAGACTATAATCTCAAACACTATTAAATATGTGTTTTATGGCCCAACACAAGGGATACCTTAACTTATAATACGTTAAGTTTATTGAACAAAATTTAAATGTCTTGGTTCTCATGTATTGCTTGTTTAAATCAAGTGCTCTTAACGTTCAAAATGAATATCAATTCAAATCGGGTTAGTATTGCATTCAGGGTTTAATGTGTTTTAAGAGGACCCCATTGGTTATCCCAGTCTAAGGAATACCTTTTGGGAGCTTTCTTTGAAGTGAGCGCACAATTAAAGTGATTTACATAAATAGGATGGTATTGTGTTTGGAGGATAGAATGGGGGAACTCCTATATAAAAGACTAATGAGATGTAAGACTATTATTCTAATAGTAATCTAATTTGCATTTCAGTATAACTCCTAAATTCATATGAAATAAATTTCAAGACTTATCTTTTGCTCTAATATTCACCGATTTTTATGGAATAGGAATTATGACATTCACTGAGAATAAGAATATTTGTATTATATTTGTGTTTCATTTCATTGTCTGAGTATTTATTTTGGAGCGAATGAATGGTTGATATGCATAATGATAGCAATCATAACAATAACTTAGACTCTATTCTCACAACAATTCGCTTAAGTTTTGTTTATTTTTGCCAACAAATGGTGTAATAGTTTTCTTTTGAGTAGAGAGTAGTGCAGTAGTAGTGAGGCATCAATTCGTGTATTATTTTATTTTAAAGAAATGTTTCACTTTATTAATAGAAATTCAAAAAACATTATTCGACTGATATTTAAACAGTTTTACAACAATTCTTCGCAAAAGGGATGGAGTGACAGATGTTTGGACCAAAAAATTTTAACGACTTTTGAAGCAAACATTCGACTAAAAGTTGACTCTAAGCTACAAATGAGGCTATTTTTGCTCACTTTTTACCATTTTTGGACATTCTTTCAAATTTGAAAAGAATTCAAACGATTCCTGAATTACATTAAAGAATTTTATATTTATATTATAAAAATCTATATATTTTTGTATATATTTCAACAATGAATGAAACAATAAATTTGTGTCATAAACCTGCAAACATTTCTTCAATTCTCAAAAGCCGTGGCTTTAGTTCGACAGAAAAAAAATGCTTTAAAACATGAAAATAAAATAGAGCTCACAATAAAAGACATCACATTTGAAATATATACGCTTTCCATGTCATAGCAGGCGGTGCGCTGACAACCGCTCTCTTTATGACAACTTTTTAAGCATATGGTATACTAAATGGTGTATGGTGATTTTCACCAATAACAAAAGTTATCATTGAAAAAAACGTGAAAAACTTTCTATTGTTTGTATAAGACTTAACGATCCGAGTAATAGTTTGTCACTATTTTTCAAATAAAAACTAATTCCAACAAATTTCCACTCAAACTATTCAAGAAGTTATAGTTGGGCCGACTCTTCATTTTTTGCTATAATTTGTTCATTTCTTACAATACATTGAAATCGCTTTTTATTACTTTCAAAACTTTTGATTAAAAATGTGGAACGAATTCACTTATATTCTACTCATTGAACGCTTTCTTTATGTCAAACGCTTTATATATTTGTCAATAATATAGTATTTTAAAGGAATTCATAACAAATTGAAAATAATTGCAATGAAAAACTCAAAATTATGGAAGAAATCTTAAATTATCCATTAAATGTTCAAGAATAAAAGGAGATCTATCAAACTCTCTATAGCCGGACATCCTTTTATGACTTTTAATGAATTGCGTAAAAGAGGACCGAATTTGTATTTGAAGTCAAATGGGGTGAAAACGTGAGGGCAGTCACAACTAGTGAGCGTCTCCTCATAAATATCTCTTTTATTTATTTATATAATAATTGGATAAGTGATCGCTCAGACAAACGGAAATTTATTGATTTATCATAAATTGACGCCAAATATAATTCATATAAAATGTTTTTATCAATTCTGAAATAATGACGAGTAAATAAAAAAGATTTTTTATTTGTTGAGATAAGAATAGCATAAATACTAAGCAAACATTGATTTTTTATATCAATATCTTTTGTTTTTACCATTTATTTGATTGCAAACATTCATTGGAAACAATCAATACTTATGTTATGTGCGATATAAGAAATCACTACCAGTGCTGTTCAAGTGCTACCAAGTCTTCCCAACCAATTGCTCTTCAATGTTAGATCCCTTTCCCAGTAAAATAAATCATTGTTTGTTCTGTTATTGTTGTTTTTATTGTTATTTAGTATTTAATCCAGGGTTCATCAAGGGGGTATAGCTGGCCCCTGAGGTTTGAAAAATTGCCAAATACCCCCTCCGAAAAATTTTGAAAGTGGAAAAAAAATTTGTTCAACGAATTCTAGTATTAATTTGTTTTTTAAAGAATCGTTAAGTAGTTTATTGGACACTCCATCTCTATTAAACGCAAATTCACCTATAATTTCATTAAAAAGTGTACACTCAGAACAAATATGACAATTTTCGGTCAATTTTCCAGCTTTTTTGGTCAAACAATGAACAAACTTGACTATTTGTGCAAGGTGGTGCAGTGCTAGCCTTTGAGCTGTAATACTCAAAGTTAAGTAGCGTCGAGGTTAGTGTATAGAATGGAGACCCCCTGGATGTTGCAGTCCAGGCCACTCTTGTTCGACAACTGCACCAAACTTTCATTCATGACTTGCATTTGATTGTTTGAAAACTCACCGGTCTGTGAGATCAGGTTGAAGATTAGCTTGAAGACCTTGCTAGTATAAGTAAGAAATTTCGTTTTCATATTTCGGCTGCAAATAATGATTTAACCATGCAATAATATAAAATGACACCAAATTCCTCACTCATGCTTATTTATTGAGTTAAAAAAGCAAAAAAGTGAATAACAAAATCATTTTTGAGTGTAAATTTTAAATGACTTTTTGCTCATTATTTTTATGATTTAATGTCTAATTAGGTTTAAAACCTTCAATCGTTTAAATAACAATTTTTAGTCATTTTCTATCAATTTAGAGTGCTTTTAAAAATGGCCGCCATTTTACCCTCTCCTGTACCCCCTCCAGGATTTTGTCAGAAAATCCGCAATTTTCCCCTCCCCTATACCTCTCCCTTCAGCCTATGGACCTTGATGACCCCTGATTTAATTAAAGTTTGAATTTAAATAAAGTCTTTTCTATGAAAAAAGGCTTAATTTTAATTTAATTGAATAATGAAAACAATTGTGAGAACTATTAGTTAGGAATTGAGAGATATTTAAACTAATAATTAGAGAATTAATGCAAAATTATGAGCATTTGATTTGTTTTAAGAACAGAAAAACAATAAATAATTGGAATTAAAGTGAAATCAATATAAGTATAGACTGAATATTATATGAAAGTAATGGCAAACTAAGGGGAGGACACAAAAACTCGATTCGGAAAGTGATTGAGATGTGAAGGAATCAATTGTGACATAATTTCTGTTCTATAGAATGGAGTAAAGCGTGTGATAAACTTGCTCAACTGCTAAAACGAGCAAAAAAACTATTCTCCCATTAATTCTGTTGAATGGTTCTCTTCGTGTAAAATATATTACTATTACAAGAGATCAGAGATTGCATTTAGGACTGCCTTTCCTTTTAGCACTCATCGCATGAAATTCAATCTTCATTCGAACGCTTTTCATACGATTGCTATTATTGTAGAGTTTATGGCGAACTGATGGAACGTCATCAACATGTCATACAGACCAACACTGACAACAGTGCCAATGCCTGTGCCAACACTCATCCTCATGAGTTGTCTCCTCTCTTATATTCCAGAAACAAATTAATGATACAATGGTTGGGCTCTTGTCTTATCAGAGCTGAGCAGTAAAACAACATTTATATCAATAACTGATATATTCATTAAAAAGCTTTCGTTTTGACTCGTTTTTTATCTTCCATTAAAATATCTCAAAATAATTAGTTTTTATTTCACTTTCGAGAGTCGCTCTATCGCTCATATCAACTGTATTTTTCTCAATCAATCAATCATTTTATTAATCAAATTATGATTTCATTCACTAAAAGGATTTAATTGATATCGGATTTAGTTTTATATATAGTTATGATTTGGAGAATAAAATATTTACAGATATAATAATAAAGAGGTATTTGTTGTGAAGTATAGACTATTTTTGTTGAGTCAATGATATATTCTGAAGGGATGAAAGGCTATTAGAAGAGAATGGCATTACTTGGATGTGCTCTTAGTTTCACATGAAGTCCTATTCAATTGAATTGAATCCAATTTCTGTGCAATTCATTTGAACAAAAATACACTAAAAAAGCTCATGTGTTGTGTTGTGCTCTACTCTACGGCAATGCTTTGACAGATAAATCCTAACGATAAAGGCTAGTGATGTGGGAACACCTGCCACACAATACTACATTATTGGGCATTGGGCTGAGCGATCAGGTATTTCAATGATAAACATATATACGTTTTTGGAATCACATAAGTCTTTGACGATATTCCCAACGAATTGAGTCTTTTTTACTCTTTTGTCTATAAAAGCAAAAGAATTGTTTGAGAGCTTCAAATCATTGTCTTATTAAATGAGTTTCTTTGGCCCCAAATATTGTCCAATAATATAATGTTGTGTTTCGTTTGCGAACTATATATCAGTGAAATAAACGTCAATTTCTGTTGAAATGGGATTTGATTTAAGTTGAGTTGAGTTGAGTTGAGTCGAGTTAAGCCAACTTTAATGCAATATCTAAACGACAAAAAAGTCTAACAATATTGAAGTGGTATCTAATTATGTGCTACTTTTGTCGCAATACAACATACATACAGAATAATTGATCAGTTCGTCACACAATGAAGAGATAGCTATGAGCTGAGCCCCAGATGTGATGCGCTAAGGAATTAACTATTCTCTCCTATTCTGTCCTATTCTGTACTATTGTATAACTATAATGGAATACAGAATAAAAAGTGTGCAAAACGTGACGACGGAAACAGTCGACCACCTTCTGAATCAATTAAATTAGGGGCTTACATGGCTTTGAATAGGCATTGTGCTGAGCAAATGGCCAATTAATTGTTAGATTAGGGCCTGGATTAGTAATTTTTACATAATTGTATTTGAATGCAAAAATTAGAACATTATATAACTTAGTATTCATTTTGGAAATAAATCAGTTTTATTACAACTTTATTATATTATAAGTTATATTAAAATAATGTCTTATAAGTTATAACCAACAAAACAAATGTTAGATTTGGATTGAATTTGAAAATAAATTACATATAAGTGAATGTGTCGTTAAATTCCAATCAAAGTGATGTTGTGGTCGATGTTGTCTGAAGTAGAGTTGTGTGCATACAGGCGTTGGACAACTTATATTGTACACCAAATTGCAAGCATTGATTTTGGTGGCGGTGCAAAACGCATCGGTCATCATATGTAACACATGTGGTTAAGTGATCTTGATCATTTAATACAAAATGTTACACACATTCACAATGGGTCGCCAGTCATAAGCTATAACAGAAGCGCACTAACCATACAAAGCACTCTCTCCGCTCATCAGTGATGTAATGCCCTTTGGAAAGTAGTTGCCATTCTGTATCCATTTCTTCATCTCTAATATGATCATGATCATTATATGGTCTGATTCAGTGGTAACCACAACCAGTGAAGTCAGTCCAGTCCTCTGCCGTTTGTGTATTCACTTTGAGTACAATTTCTCAATTGTGAACAAATAGCGATATTTCGCTCAGAATTCTATTCAATTGTATTTGTCGTTATATATAGCAGTTTATATACCTTTCCTCCACAATATTCCTCTTTTTGGAGAATAAATTGAATCGTGATTTCCATTATAGATATTTTTGAGGCTCAAACCAATATGTTTTGATATATCTATCTATCCTTATATCCATATATCTATCCATATCTCTCTATGAGTTATATATACGTATATTATTCTATAAACTATTCTCATTTTGCATAAAACACAACTTTCTTATGCAGCTGTTGCCTAAGCATATGCCACATATGACGAGTCCTCTATTAGACAAAACAGAGCCAACTCTTGCCATACACTGAATCAGATTCTGTGCTCGGCTTCACTCCTAAGCACATATGGAATAAGATTTTTTGAGATAAATTTGTCGTCGATTTCCACTATCGTTGAGTTTCTCTTATCAATAATGCCTTTTATTTTATCTCCAAATATTAAACGCATCTAAAGGCAGATGAGATGATAGCACAGCACATAACACTTTTTTCATAATATTTTTCAATATATATATTGAAAAATATAATGATTTAGAAAAAAGTCTTCTCACATATGTGTTCTCCACCTCTAAGTTTATCTCATAAATAGAGACTCGGAGTCACTGAATGAGTGAAATATGAAATTTTAACGATCGATAAAAGACTCAAATTTATGATTCTTCGATCACTTCATATTAATAAGGAATAAGAGAGCCTATTCAATATTGTGCCTGGTGCTATTCTTTTTCTCTATCATATATGACCTCATTTATGATAATTTACAACATTTATGTCATAAACTTATATCAAATCAAAAACATTTTACTCGATAGACATAAACAGTATTTGTGCTAATCTTTAGAGACAAATAAATTATTGACGCATTCGCTCAATATTTGGGGCCAAACATATTCTCTTCAAATAGACTTTTCACTGCCATTGCACTCGATTTTGGTCTCACTCTAACATCAAACGGCCATTTGGTTCAAACTTATTAATCAACATTTCAAGAAACAGCTAATAGTGAACACAATTTATTATGTATTTCACTTCAGATATGAATAATTGCTTTTCTATTCATTGCATTCCTTCAGAAATAATCATTTCTTTCAAATAAATGTCTTAACAATAATTCTCTCAAAACGTTCTCAAACTAATATAAGAAAATGAGATCTTGATCATACTTAATTGAGCATGTGTTATTCTCCTCTTTCTATGATAATATTCACAAATTAATATTGAATTTAAAAATTAAATTTTATTGTATGTTAATATTTGATCAATTCTGGAATAGTTGGTTGAAAAAATAGAATGCCTACATAAGGTATATAAGTTGGAGAGGGTGATAAATAACCGGTGGTTAGCGGTCGGTGAAAGCGTCACAAAATATACATCTATTTGTGAATTCATTTATCAAAAATGTGTTATTCGACCACTGAATGACTGAATGAAAAATAGACGCAAAAGCCTTCTGTTTATCGAAAGTCTCTTTTCAGTGAATCAAATGAATTGGTTTCCAGTCTTTTGTGTTAAAGCTTTTAATTAATGGTTTCCAATGAAATCATTTGAATTATTTTTAGACTAACCACAGAAGAGATGCTTTTTATTGGATGAATGTATTGCACAATATATAAGTCAATATTGAGGAGAGAGTCGGAAACAGGAGTTAAATACAAGATTTCTTAGAAGTTAAGCAATGGATTGAGTATCGGATCGAAGAAAAACGCAATAGAATTGAATGAGTGTTTACTATATCTTTATTTGTATAGAAATAATAAGTGGAGTTACCATTTGATCGATGAATGAAAGCTAGTATTGAGTGTATTGAGTGCTCAATATCTTTATATCAATGATTTCATTGTAAATCATATGAGATATAACTTATTTGATACGAGAAAACAAGTCTTAACAAAACTTACATAAGCTTTGCTTATCTGAGAGTTGTGAGAGTCTATGTATGTCTATGTATGTAAAGTTTATTTATGTGTGAGTGTGAGTCTCAGTGTGTGTATGTGTCGACATAATATAATAAATTTTAACCTGTATTTCAATGTTTTAATACATAGAAAAACTTTTCGAGAGTTACTTCACTTTATTAGTGTTTGATTTAAGGAAACGCTTTTTCGTTGAATTGTTTGATAGTAATGTCAAGTTTTAAGATACGAGTGCTTAGTCTGGCGGCAGTCCATGTTTGCAAATACATTAACTGCTCAAAAACACTTATATAAGCAATTGTTGTGTTTTTTATCCATCATATTTAGAAAATCAACATTTGATAACAATTGCCAGGATTGACATCAGGGAACGGGTTTGCACTAAAATATCGTTAAATTATTGAATGCAAAGAATGCCAGACAGCGATAGACCACAGGATTAGTATTAAATCTTCAAATATCAATATGACATTCGCTTCACTGCTTTGATTGACAGATCAGAATAGCTTTTGCTAACCGTGTCTGTAGTTATGGCCATACAGTTGGGGGGAAAGTAACGCAATCGAGACTTAAATTTTAATATGAAAGCCCAAAATCATGAGTTTGTAATACAGATGTTGCTCTTATACGTCGAGTGAGAACAGCGTGTATTCCTCTCAGCTCTTGTTGTGAGTCATACAGAACACAATACAAGTATTCAATTAAATTGCATTACTTTTTGCGACTTTTTGTTATTGAGTCAAATGTGCACAAAATCTAATCATATTATATATTCTCCATATTCTCGGATCCAATAAAAGCTTTATATTATATATAATATGATTGAGAGAAACAAATACAAAGTGTTTGACTATTGAATGAACACAAGAGGGGAGAAAGTCAGAGAGAGAGAGAGAGAGAGAGAGAGAGAGAGAGAGACGGAACGGTTGTCTGTAATTAATAGGCGATTGGTTGGGCCACGTCTATGGCCCATTGACTTTTAGCAGTCGTGTGTTGCGTTTCACTCAATTAGAGTTACAATTCCCTGTTCACTGGTGTCGATCCCCGAATCGAAGCCGCGTTTAGCTCATACTCATTGACTTTGACTGAATTGAGAACTATTACACAGAAATATATTATATCGTATAATGTTTTATATACAGCACAAGGCATAAGATGTGAGCACAACATAACAAGGATGTCATTTGTTAAACGCTTGACTCGTTTTCACGTGTTATTACGTCTACGGTTCACACTTTGATTCAATAGTTTTCGCTATCAATTCAATTAAAGCTCACGACTGAAGACATTCAATAAAATCATAATTCTTTATATTTTTTTACACAAAACTCTACACTATTTGTCGTTTGGATTATTTCATGCGATAATTATTTTTCATTCAAACATTTTTTACTAAACATTTGCTCTCATATTATAGCATAGAATACAATATAAAAATTTGTTTCGCTTTTTTGATCAACAATTTTATTGCTATTCTTATAATTGTCCCCCAATTTGGAGATATCACAAACCCTTCACATTATTTTGAAGTGTTATTAGAAAAGTTTAAGGGAGAATAGTTTTGTTGAATCAGGATAAATTTATTGAAATGAACAAGCTTATTCTGAAATAAAGCAATTAAAATGAGTGTTGTTTTGAAATATGTTTGATTGTATGGTAACTATAAAACGTTTGGGACATACATTCAAATAAAGATGGCCTACAATTAGAAAAGACTTAAATTTATTAGATTAGAGCTCATGAAAAATCACCTGACAGTACACTACAGTGCAGTAGAGCCTAACATTACGGCCAACAAAAGGCTGTCTCTAATCTAATTTGATTTTAGGAACGTTTTGGCGTTTGTCTCGACTCTGGGCTCACATATCTATCGACTGATTGCAACGCATTTGGATATTAACGTAAAGTATATTATATTCGTTGAAGCGATTCATTCAATGTTTTATAATTAAATCGTGAAATACTCGCGAATTGTATTCAAAAGTTGAGTTTTGATTCAATTTGTCCCGTAAATTGAATAACAACTTTGAAGAGAAATGAATTCAAATAATTCTTATTTGAAAACTAAGAGGCAATGAATGATAGCATTATGTCGTAAATGAATGATTAATGTGCTGTTCCTCAGCGATGACCCTAAAAAAGATAGTTTGTCTCACTTATAGATACTGTTGTTTAAGTGTCGATCGAGGGATAGCCCCGACTCTCAGTTAAAAGTGAAAGCTTTAAAAGTATGAGAAACTAAGAGTGAGAGACACATACAGAGTGATGGGCAGAGCACAGGCAGAGCACAGACAGATTGTGATTCGCTTACTTGTGACACAACATGTCTTTTATATGAGAACAAACTCAATATAATGCTATGAAATGCAGTTAACGCTAATATTCCGGAGAAACAGAAACGGTTTCGTTCTTTTTTAATGCACTTAAGAAATGATAAAATTGTAAAATAGTTGTCAACAGAAAAGCGTTCACTCAATCTTTGATTCACTTTTGATGAATCGACCATTTCTTGTGATTTTTGTCCAAAACATTTACACAATTGAGAGGTCAGTCTTCACTCTAAATGTCAATCATCACAATTGCACTCCATTGCCATCGATTTGTTCGCTCATCCTTACTATAAATTAATATTATTTCAAATAACAATTCTTTACTTTCCTTGAATTACAAATAGTTTTCACTAAATTTTCAACTCATTTATTATTTTCTCAATAATATTCTCAGTCATTGAATATATCGCTTAATACATTGCTATTTATTACAAGTTTTCAGATCATTCAATGGATATCAATAAGAGAGAGGCAGAGAGAGAGAGAGAGAGAGAGAGAGAGAGAGAGAGAGAGAGAGAGAGAGAGAGAGAGAGAGTTTATGTGATAAAAATAATTTGTTTGTCGGTTTTGTAGTGGTTTTTAATTAAGGAGAAGTGAGAGAATGAGTGCATTCTATGAATTATTTATTGGACGCATAAATATATTCGTCGCTAACTATATATTAAATAAAGTTTTATAATTATTAGATGAGAAATAGTGGTCTATTGGAGTAAAGAGTCGCGCAATTTGTGTGCGTTTTGAGTCGTGTATAATAACATCAATTAAATGTCTATAATATTATATAATAGAGACTCATATATAACTCATATATAACTCGTATAAATAAGTTAAATATTAGGAGCGATATATTTGATGACTTTATAACTCGTCAAATATAATTAGGCCATAAAATTAAGTAGATTAACACCATTGCCATCATTGGCATCACTCTAATGCTCAGCCATTCTTAACATTAAGCAGTGAACTGAACTAGTACAAATGTACACTCAACTGTATGAACATGGTATGTCTATTTGAATATAAGTTGCGAGCAATTGCCAACAAATGGCAATATATGGTCATAAGAAGCAATATGTGTGCGGATATACTATACGGCAATATATGGCAATATACGGCAATCTATGGCAATCTTGGTCAATATATGCTTCTGTTATTGAGAGAGCGTTTGCTATCAATAACACATTGAATGTTAAGTCAGACAATGGTTTTGAGCAATGATTCGTTGGAAATGAATGAAAAACTTAGATAATAAAAGCTATGGTTTATGCATGAGCTCAGCTCAGCTCAGCTTATAAAATATGCGTTGACTTCAATTTAACAATAGTTTGGTCTTCAAATATCAACAGGCAATATATGGTATATATGATGGCTATGGCTATGACTTTAGGTGGTAATCGAGCAAAAGTGGCCAACACTGCAAACAGTCGATCTTTTGTATGTCCCCTCCAATAGTTTTGTGACGGATATTCCCTTTTTAATAGGCTTTAAATACTGGCAAAAGGTTTTGCATGTGTTTAAGTGATTATTGCACGGCTCACTGGGCCCACATAAAAATGCCAACCCATCAACGGCAGCACCTTTTCCCAGAGCGAGCATTGATAGCATTGATAGCATTGATGTCAGCGTTTGGTATGAATGCAATGAATGCTTGCAAACAATGATATATTTGTGAATCAATGGAATCAATGAAATCAATTGAATCAAATGTTCACAGTTTCACAGTTTAGCTCATCTTTGAGAATAACATTTATAACATAATAGGCTAATAACCGAAACGGTGTGGAAATATCCCAATATTCACAATATTCTTCATCCAAACCATTCATCTGTTTTATGATAACTTTGGAGAAGAAGTCAATTCATAGCACTTACCGATCAGTTTTGCTGTTAATCTTTGCCAACGATATCGATCAGCGCAGAGCCCAGTCCTTTGCTTTTGCTCTCATCTCAACTCAAGGAAAGTGCCCCCAAATCTTCAATGATATGAAGTGTCGGTCGTTTGAGTAGTGTTCCAAAAGAGCTAAATGTGTTGCAGTCGTCTGACAACAGTTGGATCGCATTTCGTGTCTTAATTGTAAAAATTGGAAAAAAATTGAGTGAACTATAAATTACTATAAATTAAAGCCAGACTTTACTCAGACTTTGATTGATTATAGGAGCGTTATTATAGTTGTATTGATTATAGTTTTTTTTATTGCAAGACTTGCCAATGCATGCCCTGAGTGCAGTCCATACCAGTGATTCGGTATCTTTAGTGGTGTTGCCGGGAGTAATGTCATCCATGTTGTCTTTACTAATATAATTGTATCACAATTTGTAGCATTTGGTCAATGAGTTTGCGTCACTTTTTCTCATATCTGCTAAGAGTTGCGCTCAGACTCACACTCAATGATGAGAGTCACTGAAATTTAGGAGGGTGTTATTCACAAATGAAGAGGTGGAGCATACGTTCCAGCCCGCACATACCCTCGGTTGGCTTCCGGAGCACTCATTTATGGGATTGTCAGTGAATAACTGCTTTGATAGCATTTGTCTGTCATCTATAATATAGAGCTCATAGACTTCGAGACTAATAGTCAGTTATTCTAACAATCATTGAAATCATTGAAAGTCTTTGAAAAACTCGATTTTGTCGACGACTTGACCGCAAACAACAATCCGTTCGCAAAACTTTCTTTTAGTGTTTCAACGATTTGTTTTCATTCAATAAATGGATTAAAAGTTACAACAAATCCAATGAGTGCTCATCACTGGTGACAGATATTCAGTGAAAACCAAATATAATGCTTGAATTTGGCAACTCTTCAGCCAACACATCCAATACGACCTCAAATCAAATGCTTTCGATGATCAACATGAATATGCACGAAGCGGCCACTGCTCGTCAGAATGCCTTCCACCTGTTGGGTTCCTCCTCAGGACCACTCTCTGCACTTCATTCTATGGCTGATCTCAAAGTCAATACCGGTGTCTCGCAGTCGGCAATGCAAGCACATCATTATCGAAATTCACCACCACCATCACTCAAACAATCCCTTCCCACCACAACCTCTTCATCGTCTCCATCAGCCATTAGTTCGTCGTCCGCATCATCTGCCGCTTCGGGAACATCTCATTATATACACGACATACTGAGTCGACCGTCGGCCACATTTACCGCCGCGCAGTCAAACCAAGCCTTGAATTCAGCTCTGGCCGGTGCTCTGCCCAGATTTGGTTTAGGAGCGGCTGCAGTTGCCGGCGGTATGTACTTTAGTCCTACTAATGGTCTGAGCCATAAGTTAGCCTCTTTGGGAGATCTCTCGGGAAGGCATTTATATTGGCCGAGTATGGTCCAGAATCAGGCACTCTGGAGGGAACGGTTGGCCGGAGCCGGTAATTCATTTTTGTCTTATATATTGTGTCAAAGATTTAGAAAATAATTCGAATCTTTGAATGAATAGTGAGTCAGACCTGTATAGACAAAGATGGTAAGAAGAAACACACCCGACCCACCTTCTCAGGACATCAAATCTATGTCCTCGAGAAGACCTTCGAGCAAACAAAGTATTTGGCCGGTCCTGAAAGAGCTAAACTGGCCTATGCCTTAGGAATGTCAGAAAGTCAAGTTAAGGTAAGCCTTCAATCATTTTTTCTTTACTTTAGTTTCTAAAACATTGAATGCATTGAGACTTACATTAAATATAAATAATTTATATTAGATATCAAACAAATAATAACTTTTTTATAATTGTAATAATATTTGAGGCAATGTTAGCACTGAATCAGTTCCGATGACAAACATCGCCCCCACATCACAGCCACACATAACATATCACTGATAACTTGTTGTCAACTTTTCACTGCTTTTTGACGCTTATGTCATGACTTTTATGTCGAGATTTTTATCATTTTTATTATGTACTCGACTCACAAAAAAGTGAAACAAAATGATTAAATGAAGACAATAATAGCTCAAGTGTTTTATGTCCGCCAATAATAGTAAACATATTATTAGTATTTTATTCTAATATAACCTTACGATTGAATTCTTGGCTTTTATTGTCGTTCTATATATCATTCAATTATATCTTCCGATAATATGTTCCATAAATTTATTATTTGTGTTGAACTCAAATTTGATCAGAAGAACGGATTTTCATTACTTCTATTACTTGTATTAC